>CAUYON010070789.1:0-15926 GCA_963573935.1 Arctocebus calabarensis | reverse complement strand
TTGCCCAAGTTTGTTTGTTTGTTTGTTTGTTTTGAGACAGAGCCTCAAGCTGTCACCCTGGATAGTGTGCTATGGCGTCACAGCTCACAGCAATCTCCAATTCCTGGGCTCAAGAGAGTCTCTTGCCTCTGCCTCCCAAGTTGCTGGGACTATAGGCGCCCGCCACAACGCCCGGCTATTTTTTGGTTGCAGGCATCATTGTTGTTTGGCAGGCCGGGGCTGGTGTACATGGCTGACACCTTAGCCTATTGAGCCACAGGCGCCGAGCCACATTATGTGACCTCTTGTGACTAGCTTGAGTCTATTCGTATTTTTTCATGATTCATGCATGTTGTATCATAGATCAGTACATCCAATTTTTTCTGAAAATTACTCCATTGTACAAATACACTACATTTCTTTTTATTTTTTAAATTGTATTATTTTTTATTAAATCATAACTTTGTACATTGATGCATTTATGAGGTTCAGTGTACTGTTTTGATATACAATGTGAAATGCTTATATTGAACTAAGTAACACATATATCACAATTATACTCATGTCTTAATAGTTTTGAAATGTACCATTGCATCATACACATTAGATGAGGTCCCCCCAAATGCCCTCCCTCCTCCCATATCTCCCCTTCTCTCCCCTCTCTCTCCTCTTCCCTTCTACTTTCTGGACCTATAGTTATGTTTTGTCATTCATATGAGTGTGTAGGTGATCATATATTGATTTCATAATACTACTGAGTACATTGGATACTTTTTTTCCCCATTCTTGAGATACTTTACTAAGAAGAATATGTTCCAGCTCTATCCAAGTAAACACAAAAGATGTGAAGCTCCATTTTTTATGGCTGCATAGTATTCCATGGGGGTACATACACCACAATTTGTTAATCCATTCATGAGTTGATGGGCACTTGGGCTGTTTCTATGTCTTGGCTATTATGAATTGGGCTGCAATAAACATTCTGGTGCAAATGTCTTTGTTGTAAAATAATTTTTGATCATCTGGGTATATACCTAGCAGATGAATTGCAGGATCAAATGGTAGGTATACTTTTAGTTCCTTGAGTGTTTTCCAAACTTCTTTCCAAAAAGATCATATTAGCTTGCATTCCTACCAGCAGTGTAGAAGTGTTCCCTTCTCTCCATATCCACGCCAACATCTGTAGTTGGGATCCCATCTTGGGGATTTTATGATATGGGCTAATCTTACTGGAGTTAGATGAAATCTCCAAGTGGTTTTGATTTGCATTTCTCTGATGATTAAGGATGATGAGCATTTTTTCATGTGTTTGTAGGCCATAAGCCTGTCTTCATCAGAAAAGTTTCTGTTCAAGTCTCTTGCCCACATAGAAATGGGGTTATTTGTTCTTTTCTTATTGATTAGTTTGAGATCTCTATAGATTCTAGTTATCAGACCTTTGTCAGAAGCATAACATGCAAAAATCTTCTCCCATTCTGAAGGTTGTCTGTTTGCTTTACTTACTGTGTTTTGGCTGTGCAAAAGCTTTTTAGTTTGATCAGATCCCAGTAATGTATTTTTGGTGTTGCTTCAATTGCCCAGGGGGTTCTCCTCATAAAATATTCCCCAGGCCGATTTCTTCAAGTGTTCTCCCTGCAGTCTCTTCTAGTATTTTTATAGTTTCATGTCTTAAGTTTAAATCTTTTATTCAGTGATAATCAATTTTCGTTAATGGTGAAAAGTGGGGGGACCAGTTTCCAGTCTTCTATAGGTTACCAGCTATTGCACTCAGCACCATTTGTTAAATAGGGAGTCTTTCCCCCACTGAATATTTTTGATAGGCTTGTCAAAGATAAAATGATAAGTAGCTGGGTTTATCTCTTGGTTCTCTATTCTGTTCCATAAGCTACTGCTGTTTTTGTGCCAATACCATGCTGTTTTGATCACTATAGATTTATAGTATAGCCTAAAGTCTGGTAACGTGATACCTCCTGATTTGTTCTTATTTGTGAGCAATGTGTTTGCTATTCGAGGTTTTTTTCTGATTCCATATAAAATGAAGTACTATTTTTTCCAGTTCTTTAAAGTATGACAATGGTGCTTTAATAGAGATTGCATTAAATCTGTATTATTGCTTTGGGTAGTATACCACATTTCTTAATCCATTCATCAGTTGAAGGACATTTGGGCTATTTTCACTTTTTTGCTATTAAGAATAATGTGGCTATTTGTTTACATGATTTTGTTTGAACACCTGTTTTCAATTCTTTTATTTACATACATATCTAGGAGTGGAATTGCTGGGTTGTTTGGTAACTCTTGTTTAACTTCCTGAGGAAATTCTAGGCTATTTTCCAAACCACTCTTTTACATTTCCACCAACAATGTATGAGTGTTCAAATTTCTCCATACTCTAACTCTTGTTTTCTACTGCCTTTTGATTATAACCATTCTAATGGATGTTGAATGGTATCTCATTATGGGTTTGATTTGCTTTTTCCAGCTGGTAAAGGATGTTGACATCTTTTTAAGTGCTTTACTAGCCATGCATATTTCTTCTCTGGGAAACTATTTATTTTCTCATTTTTAAATTAGGTGATTTGCCTTTGCATTATTAAGTTGTAAGAGTTCTCTCTATATACAAGTTTCTTATATATATGGTTTGCAAAAACTACAAATTCCCTTTTTTGGGTTATCTTTTTACTTTCTGATGGTTGTCCTCCTTTGAAGCACAAACGCTGTTAATTTTGATGATGTCAGATTTATCTATTCCACTTTTTTTTTCTGTTGCTGGTGCTTTTGTTGTCATATCTGAGAAACCATTGCCTAAACTAAAGTCAGAAAGATTTACATCTATGTTTTCTTCTAAAACATTTTCATCTATATTTTCTTTCTTAATAGTTTTAGCACTTGCATTTAGGCATTTGATCCATTTTGGGTTAATTTTTGTATATGGTGTGAGGCAGTGTTCAACTTCATTTTTGGCATGTTTTATGCAGTTGTCTTGGCACCATTTGCTGAAAAAACTATTCTTTCCCACTGGATTGTATTGACACCCTTATTCCATTGATCTATATGTTTGTCCTTATGTCAATAGTACACTGTCTTGATTACTGTAGCTTTCTAGTAAATACTGAAATCAGGAAATGGGAGTCCTCAAACTTGATCCTTCTTTTTTGGCTATTCTGGATCCCTTAAATTTCCATATGGATTTTAGGATCAGCTTGTTGATTTCTGTACAGACAGAAGACAGCTGTGGTTTCAGTGCAATAGAAATTACACTGACTCTGTAGATGGTCTTGGGGAGTATTGCCATCTTAACAATATTGTCTTCTAATTCATGAGTATGGGATGTCTTTGTATTTAAATCTTAACTTTAATATCTTTTAATAATACTTTGTAGTTTTAGTGTTCTAGCATAGCACTTCTTTTGTTATGTTTATTCCTATTTATTCTTTTGAGAATCACAAATTGAACTGTTTTCTTTATTTTCAGATTGTTCTTCACTAATGCATAGAAATACAATTTATTGGTTGTGTATTTATCTTGTGTCCGGCAGCCTTGCAAACTCATTAATTCTAACAGTTTGTCAGTGGATTCCTGAGAACTTTCTACATACAAGATTATGTCATCTGCAAATAGGAATAATATGACTTCCTTTTTGCCTATCTGGATGCCATTTATTTCATTTTCTATCCTAATTGCCCTGGATAGAACCTCTAATATAATATTGAATAGAAATGATGACAGCAGACATCCTTCTTGTTACTGATCTTAGAGAAAAGCATTAAGTCTTTCACCACTAGGCATGATGTTAGTTTTTTGGGTTTTTTTGGGTTTTTTTTCCATAGATGTCCTTTATTAGACTTAGGACTTTCCCTTCTATTCCTAGCTTATTGAGTGTTTTTATAATGAATGGTGTTGAGTATTATCAAATACTGTTTCTCTGTCTATTGAAATAATCATGTGGTTTTTGTCTTTTATATTCATAATTAGCATATTAAATTACTTTTTGGATATTAAACCAATCTTGCATTTATAATATGTAATCCTTTTTATACAATGCTGAATTCAGTTTACTAGTTTTTTGTTGAAAGTTTTTGCATCCATACTCACTAGATATTAGTTTTCTTTTCTTGTGATGTCTTTGTCTTGTTTGGGTACCAGGATAACACTGCTCTCATGAAATGAATTGAACAGTGTTCCCTCCTCTTCTATTTTTTGGAAGAGGTTGTGAAGAGTTTAGTTCTTTAATTCTTTAAAGAGTTCAAAAATTCTTTAAATTTTTGATAGAATTCACCAATCAAGCCATCTGGACCTGAGATTTTCTTTGCGGGTATTTTATGTTTTGTTTTACTAATTAAATCTCTTTACTTGTTAAAAGTCTATTCAGATGTTCTTCTTCTTGAGTCAATTTTGATAGTTTTGTCTTTCTAGGAATTTGTCCACTTCCTCTAAGTTATCTAATTTGTTGGATTGAACAATGTTCATAGTATTCTCTTATAATCCCTTTTATTTCTATAATGTCAGTAGTAATGTCCCCTCTTTTACTCCAAATTTTAGAAATTTGAGTATTTTTTTTTCTTGGTCAGTCTATCTAGAGATTTCCCAATTTTGTTGATCTTTTCAAACTACCAACTTTTGGTTTTGTTAATTTTTACCCATTGTTTTTCTATATTCTGTTACTAATTTCTAAGCAAATCCTTTTGTGTTTCCAGGTGTAGAAAGACTCTACTTTTATTTATAGTACTAGCTTAGAACTTCCCCCTTTATTTAAGCCTGGATACTTCAATGGGATACTGAAAGAGAGAAAGTCAGATACATGGCTCTATTTTGTCATCTGGTCTGTACAATTCTTTTCTCTAGCTTATTTCTTCACAGTCGCATCAGAGAAAAAAAGCCTAAGTCATAAGAATCAAAATGACCCTAGAATTATTCTCCATTACTAAGAGAAAGGCCACTGGTGGCTAATACTCCTTTCTTATTTTTCTGATACACCTAAGCAAAGTAGAGAAATACAAATATGTCTCTGTCAATAATTCTGTGAGTCAACGTGTTGTCCAATTAGTATCTTTCTCTCTGCTTGATTGTAAGCTACCTAAAGGCAAAGAACATGTCAATTCTTTTCAACATTATATTTCTAGTGTTTACCATACTGTAGCTGACACGCAGTAGGTATTCAATAAATGTTTTTTGAATGAATGAGATTTTCAGCAAAACAATGCGTAGCCGGGTAAAACTGGAAATGAAATGTAGAGCTTCAACTAGAACCACAGTTCCACGTTCAGACCATGGGATCAGGATATGAAATCCAACTGCAGATCATTGTTTCCTAATGACAATGAGACAAGGTGTCAGGGAATAATATCCCGTTCCCCCTTCCCTGGCAGACTTTGGACAACAAAATTAGAACCTGAGCCAGTTGAGGGCAAACCTGCAAGAGACACAAGGGCCAAGAAGTATGTGAAATGACAACTGTGAGAAATGCTGCAAATCCAGGGTGCATGGATATAAAAAGGCATTTTTATAGAGGGGTTGGAGGGCAATTAGCCTGGTCACAGAGTCAGGGAAGACTTTTCTGGAGACTTGAGAAGAGATCCACTAGGTGACAAAAGAAGGGAAAACCCTCCTATTCTTTGCTTTTGCCCTTATCCTCTTTCCCATCTTCTTTCTACTCTTCTTGCCCTAGAATTCTGGAGGGTGCACACTTAGTGCCAAATGAAATATATATTGCATTAGTTAAGGTACAGGCTATGCTGTTGAAACAAAGACTCAACAATAGAGTCTTTGAGGCTTCTATTTTTCCCTTACATGCCCAGAGGTGAGCAGTCCAAGCTGTAGAGTTGCATTGCCTTCCCTGACAACTGGCTTCCATTTCTAGGTCCCAGGCAGCTGTTCCAAGAATTGCTATTTCCATGCCAGCAAGAAGGTGAAAGAGAGGAAGTGGATGGCACCCTGCTTCTTTTTAAAGATGTGATCTGGCAGTTGCACATACCACTTCTTCTTACTTCTTCCTGGCCAGAATTTAGTTGCATGACCATACCTACCTGCAGAAATACTGGAAAATGTAGCCTCTGGCAGGGTAGAAAAGAATAGATTGTGGAAGAAAATCAGAAGTTTCTCCTGATCATTAATCCAGGGAAATAAATTTCTTTCTCAATGCCTCTTCAGGATAGACATTCCTATTTCGTGGACTAAAGCAGGAAATGCAATGGCCCACACAGTTTCAAACCACAGTGAATGATCTATTCCAGAGTTTTCCCAAACTCCCACTATTTTAGAACCATGTCCCAAGCAAAATCACATCAGAGCCCTTATAGCAGAGGTGCATACACCCTTCCTTGTCAGTCTACATAGCTCCTGCAGAATCATTCACAATCTCCCTGTGTATTCCAGAATTAAATATTGCAATAATCAGAGGAACTTAAACCGGAGATTCTCAACCCTCTTGGCACATCAAGATCACCTGGAAAACATAAACATACACTGGTGATCTAGTATCTTTTGTGATAACCTGATGGAATTGGAGACTATTCTTCTAAGTGAAACATCTCAGAAATACAGACACAAACACATGTATTTAATACCAGATTGGAACTGATTGATCAACATTTAAGTGCACATATGGAAATACATCTCAATGAAAGTCAAGCTGGGTTGGGAGGAGGAGGTGGATAAATTCACACCTACCGGGTACAGTGCACACTGTCTGGGTGGGGGGCACACTTACAACCTTTTTTGTTTGTTTGTTTAGCAGGTCCAGGCCAAGTTTGAAACCGCCACCCCCAGTATATGGGGCTGGCACTCTTAACCATTGAGCTATGGGAGCCCAGCCACACACTTATAACTGTGACTCAATTTGTGCAAAAACCAAAGTATGTAAACAAAACATGCATACCCCCTAACAGGCTATAGAAAAAAAAATACACTATCATCCAGGCCTCACCTTAAACCAATTAGATCAGAATCTCTAGGTGAACGTTATAAACTTTAGCTATTTTTTTAAAACTCCCCTGGGGATTCTAATGTGCAAGATGGAAAAGATCCAGTACATTAACATCCTGTGTGTTAAATTTCCACAAAGGGCAGGAAAGGTCTGTTCCTTTTTCTTTCATAAGAAGAGACTTGGTTGGCCCTGCCTTACATGGGGGTGGTTCATCTCATAAACCTAACATCACATTTATGCTCATCCTTATAGATAAGAGACATAAGATGGATTTCTTTTCTTTGCTGGGTCAGTGAGACAGAAGAGTAGATTTTCCCCAAGGCCATTCAGCAAATCAACACACTCCTGCCTGCTACTCCAAAGCCCAAGCCACTGGCTTTTTCAACATAGCTTAAGATAGTCATGGAGTTCCATGGCCTTTCCTCATCTGCTCACCCCAGGTGAAGATCAGGGAAATAACCATGAATCTGGCCAATACTAAGCACCAAACATTTTTCTAAATACTTAACATGTGAAACTGAGGCACAAAAAGTTAAACAATTTGGCCAAGGTCACAGAGTTAGGAAGTGATAAAACTGGCAATCTGGTCCAGAATCCATGATCTTGACAGCTGTACCCCATACCAGATGATTTCTGCTGCAGGGAGGAGGTGGCTATTTCCATTGCTGTGACTGTAGCTCAGAAAGAGCTAATACTGGATTCAGATTAAACCAAGATTAGTTGAGCACTTAAATGCACTGGAAAACTTCCAATTTACCTCTCAAGAAGGTTCTAAAGCAATAGATGCTCAAGTCCTCCAGCCTCTCATCCACTTATTCTACCCTGGAGCCATCTAGAACATCTCTGCCTTAGCCTGTTTTCTAAGGTTCCTCTAGAGGGCTTCCTTCTTTCCCCTCCTCTGTGCTCAGGAAGGGTCAGCAAAGACTTGTCACCCAGCTCTGATCACACTGACTTTTCCTGCTCTCACTGGGTAGATGGACCAAGCCACAGCCTAGAAGCAGATTCTCTACCTTCAGCCTACAGGGAGGGTCTGGCTGCTGAAGCTCCATTAGCCCCGACACGCAGGCTCCGGTATTCAGGGAGCACAAGAGTGGCTGCTGAGTAGAAAGTACCATGCTTGTCACCCTTTCGTGACTTCCTTTCTGCACTGTCACTCTGACAAGCTCTACCTGACACAGGAGCATTAGTTTTTCATGCCACCCTGCTGCAGACACACAGATTTGTTTGGAGCGATAATAAATGAAATCTAAGTGTGGCTGGAAGCCCAGGCTACAGGTCACTTCATGCCTCCTCCTCCTCCTCCTTCTGTCCCCATGACACCTTCAGTCGTTGCTTTACAATTGCTCTTGTGGCTCAAGGAAGCAAAAGGTGACTGCCCAGGAAAGGGAATACAATATTCTCAGCTGGTAGCAGGAAAGTTGATTAAGAAAAATTCTCTCCCTCAATACGGCTTCTGATCTCTTGTTTATCTTCATTTGAACCATCCTGGGTAGATATGTTTTAATTGAAAGCCACTTCCATTCTTTTTCTGGAAGCAGGCAGGACATAAATTATAAAATAAATAAATGATTAAGAAACATCTAATTATTGTGATTAGTTTCTTACTTGAAGGTGCTTCCAAGCTGCTTCTTATTAAAGTCATTCATCAAGGAGCCACTGTGCCCTTTCCAGAGGCTCTGCTCCCAGGCCCAGTGCGGGACTTGCAGTGCCTAACAAACACAGGGAATATTGATGGCTATGAATTCCTCCCACAGCCTCAACTCCAGCATGATGGATTGATGCTTCTTAAACATGGTGAATATTTCTCTAGCCATTCATCAGCCCTACCACAAATACAGGTGTCAGCCTCAGCAGACGTCAGACTCTAACTGCCTCCTCCAGAGCATATGTAGAGAGAAAAGCTCGCATTTCCCACACAGGGACCCCATCAACTTTTCACATGCTGTAGGCCCTTGATTTATTAAATATTTATAACAATATCATTATTTACCAAACAAGCCACCAGGGTGTATCTGCGGCCCCCCAGTGCAAGAGTCCTGAGTGTACACAGCAGAGACCTCCTCTTAGCTCCCCTGCTCCTCTGGAGAACATTTTTAGTTTGTGTGTGGGGTTCTCGTCCTTCCTTCAGAAATGCCTCCTAAGGTCTCTCCAAGGCTTCAAGATAGGCAACTTTAGGGCTACAGATACAGCACCCTGATGGGAACTAAAGGACAGTGATGCCAGGGATGTTGTTGAGCCAGGGACAGCTTCCCTCTCACCAGGCACCTACCCTTGCTGTTTGGGCTGTCACACTGACCTCATCTTTCCCCTGATATACTCTCCAAGTCACTCTCCTGATTCCATGGTCAGCCAATGATAAGCCTCCAAGGCAACAAAGAACCTCATTCACTCCACAAAGCTTCACTGAGCACCAGCTAATGCACGGCACTGCCCCAGGTGCTAGGAATGACACTGGGGGCTGCCTCTCCAGCACTTGCCTCTTCAGCATCTTCTGTGCCAGAGCCCAACCTCAGTGCCTAACACTGGCTGGAAATGCCAGACTCTTCTTCCTCAGCTTGCCTTGCAACTTGGTCATGGGCAGGTGATCTGAGGTAAGGTGTTCAGAGTGCACAGGTGGTTCTGGGGAATATTTTCCTTTCTAGTTAAAAGAGATCTAGCTAGAGAAATGTCCCACTTTCTTCAGCTGGCTATTTTACCACGTAGAGCCCCGTGGCAGCCAGTGAAGACAAACTTGAGGATAAATGCTAACATGCTGAGAGTGGCAGAAGGTGATAAGGCTCGGTCCTTGACAGCATAGCTGAGGCACTGACCCAGCCCTTGCCCTGCCGCTAGACTTCTCATTAAGTGAGGCTTTTAAAATGTCTCTCTTTCACCATTAGAATACCACAGTAATATAAATTGTTCCAGGTGAGATCCACTGATGGATGCTAAAATTAGTAGGCCAGCATTTGAGAAGAAACAGGATATGGCCTAAAAAAAGTATCTCCACCAAGCTATATATTAATGATGAATGGGAAAGTAGTATCTTTACAGGGGTGACTCCCACCTTAACCCAGTGACCAACGTTAATATCACCAGTAATAAGAATTATTGGTGCCTTGCTAACCAAGCACTTGTGAAGCACTTGAGGCTGGGCTGGGCCTCAGTAAGCATAAATATACAACTGAAATAATAGAGCCGACTTTGGGCATTCTGTTACTCACAGCTGAATAGTATTCTTTGTGATATTCAAGCCCTCAGTCCAACCATAAGGATACGTGAGATAAACCCAAAGGTAAGGGACAGTACCTGAGAGGCAGTCAGTACTTGGAAAGTGTCAAGGTCATTGAAGACTAAGGAGCTGTCACAGACTGAAGAAACTAAGGAGATACGACAACTAAATGCAATGTGGGGTCTGGGATTGACTTCTGGAATAGGAAAAAAGATGCTAGTGGAAAAACCCGTGAAGCCTAAACAAAATCCATATGTAATAGTACCATACCTATGTGAATTTCTGATTTTGATAATTGTTAAAAATTATATATGGGCTGGTTATAAAAGCTGCTGACATTAGTGGAAGCTGGCTGAAATGTATATGGGAATTCTTTGAACTACCTTTACAACTTTTCTGTAAGTCTAAAACTTATTTTAGTTTTTGGCTGGGCATGGTGCCTCATGCCTGTAATCCTAACACTTTAGGAGGCCAAGGCAGGTGCATTGCTTGAGCTCAGGAGTTTGGGATCAGCCCAAGCAAGGGCAAGATCCATTTCTACTAAAAATAGAAAAACCAGCCAGGTTTCTCTACTTGCCTGTAGTCCCAGCTACTTGGGAGGCTGAGGCAAGAGGATCACTTGAGTCCCATGAGTTTGAGGTTGCTGTGAGCTGTGATGCCATGGCTCTACCCAGGGCACAAAGTGAGCCTGTCTGAAAAGAAAATTATTTATGTTTTTAAAAACTAAGCCTAAGGAGGCTCTCCTAAATTCTATTACCAAAAAGTAAGAATTTCATAACTTCCTGAATTTGCTATAATAAAAGTTACTTGGGGCTTACAAAGAAAAGGACTTTATCAATCTAGGATTCCCCTCCTAGTAACTGTGTTACTAAATGCAGGTGTGTATGTTGATTATTAAGTTTTAATAATACAGTTTTAATACAGTGTAGAATACTGAAGTAATAACTGGGGGGTGGGGAGGAATGTAAGTTTTGAAATAAAACTGGCCCAGGTTCATTTCATATTCAAGATCTACCTCTTATTTCCCATGTGTTTTTTAGTTATTTACTCTTGCTGGGCTGAGCCTCAGTAAGCATGAATGTGAAATTGAAATAATAAAGCCTACTTTGGGCATTCTGTTACTCACAGCTGAACGTATCCAGAATGACACAGAGAAAAGACAGAAGATTCTGCAATCATGTAATTAATAACATTCCTGTGGGGGGAGACAGGTGATAAACTAGTGAACAAATAAATAAGCATTTCAGAGATGCAGAAGTACAACTAAGACAAAACAAAGTGATGAGATAAGAATGACTATGCAGTGAGAGGGTGATGCTAGGTCCCATTGTCCATGGAGGACTTATAGGTTCCACCTGAGAGATAAAACAGGCCTTGTCATAGGACCATCTGAGGGAGGAAGGAACATGCCTGGCAGCAGAGGCAGCAAGTGTGAAGGCCCTGTGTTCAAACACAAAAAGGTGGCTTCTGTGCCTAAAGTGAATGAAGAATGATATAAGATGGTGCTATGGTCTGAATGTTGGTGTTCCCTTCAAATTCAGGTGCTGAGAACTAATGCAACAATTTTAAGAGGTGAGGCCTTTATGAGGTGAAAATGTCATGAAGGCAGATCCTCCCGGATGAGATTTATGTCCTTATAAAAAAGGTTTGAGGGAGCTTATTTGCCCTTTCCACCATGTAAGGACATAGCTAGAGGGAGCCACCAAGGAGGAACAGGCCCTCATAAGACACTCAATCTGATGGTACCTTTGATTTTGGACTTCCCAACCTTTAAAATTCTGAGCAGTGAGTTTCTATTGTTTCCCGGTCTAAGGCATTTTGTTATAGCAGCAGGAACAGATTAAGTTGTGGTTGGAGCAGTTGACAAAATTAAGAAACTAATATAGGAGTACAGTCTAGAGACCATGGTGGCTTGAAGTGAGGGATGTCAATGGAGAGAAAGAGAAGTGAGCAGATTTAGGACTTAACTGAGGAAGTAGAGCTAGACAAGCCTTGAAAATGGATGTGACATGAGGAGGGGGTGTGTGGGAAGAGCAACATCGAGAAAGGAGCCTCAGTCTCTGGAATGAGCAGCAGAGGTGGACCATGATGTCATTTACTGAGACAGGAGGGGAGCATGTTTTGATGTCAACCTCCACAAACTGTTTTAATACCAACTTATCTCCACTCTTCTTTCCTTCTGGAAGCTGACTCCAGCTAAGGCCAATTATCATTAATCTATTGGGTTTTTTATTTGTTGTTTGAGACAGTCTCACTCGTATGCCCTTGGTAGAGTGTCATAGGATCATAGCTCACAGCAACCTCAAACTCTTGGGCTCAAATGATCCTCTTGCCTCAGCCTCCCCAGTAGCTGGGACTACAGATGCCCATCACAATGCCTAGCTATCTTCAGAGATGGGATCTTATTCTTGCTCAGGCTGATCTCAAACTTTTTTATTTTTGAGACTGAGTCTCACTATGTTGGTAGAGTGCCATGGCATCACAGCTCACAGAAACTTCAAACTCTTGGGCTTAAGTGATTCTCTTGCCTCAGCCTCCCAAATATCTGGGACTACAGGCACCCATCACAACGCCCGGCTATTTTTTTGTTCCAGTGATCGTTATTGTTTAGCTGGCCCGGGCCACGTTTGAACCCACCAGCTTTGGTGCATGTGGCCAGCGCTGTAACCACTGTGCTATGGGGGCCAAGCCTGATCTCGACTCTTGAGCTCAAGCAATCCACCCACCTTGGCTTCCCAGAGTGTTAGGATTACAGGCATGAGCCCAGCAAATTCACTGTCTCTTCTGCACAGGTGAACTAAATGATAAACTCCACGAGGGAAGGGATTTTTTTCCCCCATCTTACTTGATAATGTACTCCAAGTCCCAGACCAGTGTTTGGCACAGTAGATTCTCTACAAATACTTGTTGGATTTATAGTAGAAAGAATGACCAACATTATAACCAGATGACCTGACAGCAGGCAGTCTCGTAAAATACCACAACCCAACCTTGAGACAGTTCAGTCCCTAGCAGCTCGCCAGGGAATAGGGTAAATGCTCTCTGGAGGTCAGTGTCATCATCCGCAGCCTGTACAGTTTTTTTCCTACACATTACCTAGCATTAAATCAAAAAGCACATATAGAAGTAAAACAAAAGAAAAAAAAACAGAATAGAAAAAAATGTATGTTATTAAATACTAGTATTACCAGACATGGGCTTTAAAACAATGATTCTCAACCTTTCTTTTTTGTTTGTTTGTTTGTTTTGGCTGGGGCCGGGTTTGAACCTGCCACCTCCAGTTCTCAACCTTTCTAATGCCACGACCCTTTAATACAGTTCCTGTGGGTCACGACCCACAGATTGAGAACCACTGCTTTAAAATAACTAATTTGTTTAAGAAAACAGACAATGAAGAATTTCATGAGAGACTTAGAATCTATCAAGAACCCAATATAAATTATAGAAATGAAAAATAATCAAAATTAAGAATATAATTAGATAGGTTTCACAGAAAATCAGACAGACATAGGGTTGACAGATATGGCAAATGAAAATAAAGGACACTCAGTTAAATTAGAATTTCAGATAAACAACAAATAATTTTTGCAGTTTTTGGCTGGGGCTGGGTTTGACCCGCCACCTCCAGCATATGGGGCTGGAGCCCTACTCCTTTGAGCCACAGGCACTGCCCAACAACAAATAATTTTTTAAAGTTAGTGTTAAGTATGCTCATTCAAAATTTTGGACATGGCTAGGTGCAGTGGCTCATGCCTACAATCCTAGCACTCTGGAGGCCAAGGTGAGGAGGATTGCTTGACCAACCTGAGCAAAAGCGAGACCTCATCTCTACTAAAAATAGAAAAATTAGCAGGAGTGGTGGCACGCACCTCTAGTCCCAGCTATTAAGTAGAATAAAGCAGGAGGATCACTTGAGCCCAGGGGCTGGAGGTTGCCATGAGCTAAAATGACACAACTGCACTCTAGCCAGGGTGACACCCCAAAGCTCTGTCTCAACAATTTGGACATACTTAACACTTAAAAAAAATTATTCATTGTTTATCTGAAATTCAAATGCAGTGAGATGTTCTTCATCTGGCAAGACTAGAAACAGTGACAAAGAGGCAGCAGAAAATATTCAGACTGAAGGATGGGGATCAAAAAGAATAGAAATTACAAAAAGGAGTGAAAGAAACATTTGAGGCTTGGTTTTAAATACATGAAGTTGGAGTCTTCGAAGAGAATAGAAAAATAAATCAGAAGCAATATTTAAAGCAGTAATGGCTAAGAAGAGTCCAAGTCTGATTTACAAAATGAAGAATAAAAATAAAACAACCAAAAATCATTTCTAGGCCTATCATAATAACACTGAAGAAAAACAAAACAAAGGTTCTTCAAAGCATTGAAATAAAAGAAAAGAACCGAGAGTCTTACTATGTCGCCCTCGGTAGAGTGCTCTTGCCTCAGCCTCCCAAGTAGCTGGGACTATAGGTGCCTGCCACAATGTCCAGCTATTTTTTTGTTGCAGTTGTTTAGCTGGCCTGGGCCAGGTTTGAACCCACCAACCTCAGTGTATGTGGCTGGAGGCTTAACCACTGTGCTACAGGAGCCAAGCCATGGAGCATTCATTAAAAACTTAGCAACTAGGAGACTGGGGAGAGAGGACTTCAGGCATCTCTGGCAGGTGGGATCTGCCCAGAAACTTCCCTTTGGGGACACAGAGAGACAGTGTGAGACTTCTGAACACCCTGAGGAAGGCAAAAGCAGCGGAGATTGGGCAAGTGGTTGCATGTGTTTTGTTGGGTCTAATACTGTCAGCAGCTGTGGGTGGGGCAACAGTGGGACTGCAGGCTGGAAAGGCCTTGCCTGTGTGCTGTTTGGGTTTCTTTTGGACTTGTCACTCGGTTGAACTGCCTTGGGAGAACTTGGGCAAGAGTGCAGGGGTCTTTGAGCGTTGTCTGGGGCCCCAGACTGGGTCCCCGAGCCAGACAGAGCCACCAGTGTTTGGTTGTGGGCTGTGTGAAGCCATTGTGGAAGAACTGCCCTGGCAAGATCCACCCTCAGGGTCGCAATCTAGTGACTGAACAGCCTAAATGTGAGGACTGAGACGCCTTGCAACCTTAGCCCCCAGGGGCATAGGGTGAGACTGGTTTTGGCACACTGGGTAAGTGGATAACCACTTAAGGAGTGATCCCAGCCACAAGCGCTTTCCTGGGAAAGCTTCTGCTTAGCCCAAGTTAGCAATTTAAAGTGTCCTCTAAGCAGGCTGAGGAGGATTTAAGCTCTCCACCCTGCAGAGTTTGAGAAATCAGTAGAGACACAGGGTCACTCCCTACAAAGATCCAGTAACAACAGAGTGATTTTGCCAGGGTCTGATCTGGGAGAGACACCTCCCCAACTCTGAGGACAGTCATGGGCAACATTGAAAAATAATCATGAGGCGGAATCAACAGAAAAACTCTGGCAATATGAATAATCAGAGTAGATCAACTCCCCCAAGGAATGACAAGGTAGATACAGCACAAGATCCCATGCATAAGCAAATGGCTGAGATGTCAGAAATCGAATTCAGAGTCTGGATAGCAAATAAGATCAGTGGAATGGAGGAAAAGATGGAATTAGAATTTCAAACAGCAATCCAAAAGATGTCTCAGGAATTCAACGAATTCAAAGACAAAATGACCAAAGATTTTTGACACATTGAGACAAGAAGTTGTAGCCCTCAAAGATCTGAGAAATACAGTAGAATCCCTCAGTAACAGAATGGAGCAAGCAGAAAAAAGGATTTCTGACATGGAAGACAAAGCTTTGGAATGCTCCCAAACTTCCAAA
>CAUYON010070788.1:0-38893 GCA_963573935.1 Arctocebus calabarensis | reverse complement strand
TAAGTTTAAAGTCAAATAATGAATATTGTAAATCACAGATTTAAGTGTGCACATGACTACAAAAGTATATAAGGTAGTCAGAAATAAAGTTAAATTGCTATTTGCCACGAAAAAGGGCGGTAGCCTGCTTCTTGCACTTCTGAACATTGCATTGCGGATCTACACCTGAGGCAAAGCTATAGCCCCTCCCGTCTCCCGGTCACGCAACAGAGGGAGTACTTCGGCATTTAAAATTAATGATATTCAGGTTTCATCCCCTCATCAGATAACATGAGCTCTTATGTGCAGGGCACCTACTAACCACTGGAGATAACAGCAAAGAGCAAGGTAAACATTGGAATCTTTTAAGTTGAATTGGATGAAAATAAAACTGTCGATATTCAACCGTGGGGGACCAACAAAAATGGCGATTTCTTATAGATCAGTGTAAACACGTTCTGGCAAGAAAGAAAAACATGCATTACCCAATTAATTGCTTGATTACAACTGTTAATAGAATTATGAAAGAACTATCAGATCTGACCCAGTCTTGTGAGTTCGGTTCTAGCCAAGAAAGGTTTCCCTATAAAGGGTTACTTTTGAGGAGGAGAGGACAAACAGCAATTCATTTAGAGACGAGAGGGAGGAAGACCATTCCTGGCCAAGTCAGGAGCAAAGGCCTCGAAGGGTAGGAAACCGGCAGGTTGCAGAGACTGACAGCTCCGGTAGAGAGATGCAGCGGTGGTGGACGAGCTGGGGAGAGAAGCGGGAGCCGGGTCAGGCAGGGCCTTGTAGGCCATGGTGAGGACTTTGGGTTTTATCCCAAGAGGATTAAAAAAACAATGTTATATTTTTATCCAAAAGCTGGCAACATCCAGGGAACATTCAGATTACAAAGAATGTTCTATGCCCTTGTTACAGACGAGCCTGGCGGTCCACAGCTACAGGGTTATTATGTGGTTGCGTCAGGATCAGAATCTAGGTCTTTCCAAAGAGTTTTCTCCACCCCGGAGGCCGCAGGGAGGGTGGCAGGGGGCGAAGCAGACAGGGGAGCAGGCGACTAGCGAGGTCGCGAAGGAGGCCTAGGAGGGCCCCCGCGCTCCCGGCCGCAGCTTCTGGGGCACGCCTGGCTGAAGCGGGACACGAAGAAGCAGTAGATGAGCGGTCCAGGCAGCTGTTAAGGCTCAGCAGCGCCAGGCTGAGCGTGTGCAGGACGTCGAGCTTGGAGCGAGCGCGGCATCCGTCGCCATCGCTGCCCGCGGTGCCCTCCTCACCTGCCACCCAGGGCGCCAGCAGCAGGTGGTAGGGGGCCGGACAGAGGGCGAAGACCAGCAGGAGCCCCAGGACCATGGTCCTGGCTGCTTGCCGTTGCGTGCCGGCGGGGACGGGCTCGGGCCCAAGGGCGCCTGGAGCGCCGGGCCAGGCTCTCATGGGCCGCGAGCACCAACAGGAAGGCCGCCGCAAAGAAGGCCACGGGGGCGTAGGCCAGGCCCGAGCGCGCCCATCCGGGGCCCGGGCGCAGTGTGTCCGGCGCGGCCAGCGAGGGCGCGGAGCAGGCCAGGCCGGCCATCCAGGCGGCGGCGCAGGCGGCGCGGGCAGGTCCCCGGCGACGCAGGGCCAGGCGGGCGGCCGCCCTCGGTCGGGGCCCGCGCACCGAGCCGCAGCGGCACAAGCTGATGAGCGCGGCGAAGGCCACTGCTGCTTAGGTGGACACACAGTAGGCCGCCCCCGCCGCGCGGCAGGTGGCTTCCGGGAAGGGCCAGTGGACCAGGCGCAGGTAGTAGGAGAGCCACACAGGCAGCAGGAGCGTGAAGAGCACGTCGGTCAGGGGCAGGTTGAACAGGTAGAGGCACAGGGCCTATCCCAGGTGCCCATCACTGCAGTCGAACACGGCCAGGGGCGCCACGTTGGCAGGCAGCCCCAGGCCCTGCGCCAAGGCGTAAGCCATGGGCACCACGATGAAGTGAGTGGGGTCATCCCGGGGACTGCAGCCTTCAACTCCTAGGTCCCCAGCACTACTGTTCATCCCTCACCTCGAACTGGACAGAGGAAGAGAGGTCACTGGGGAGGCTGGCTATAGAAGAAGCTGCCTACACATTTTTCCTCTCTCACGTGGCTTCATTGCCTTTACTGTCCCCTCTTCTTTAGTTCTTGTTGGGAGGGGACAGTAAAGGCAATGAAGCCACGTAAGAGAGGATGGGGACCTGACTTAGCTAGCAGCTGTTGGGGATGGAGAGGAGGGGTCGGCTCCAGAGTTCTTGGTGACAAGTGGTAAATGAAGAAGCAGGAGTGCTAAATAACTTGAACATTGACAACCTTGGTGACCCGGATGGTAGAAGTGCCCCTCATAGATGAGTATGCTTGGAACCTGTGGGGCGCAGCCACATGCAGTGGGCTGCACAGGGCTGAGCTGACAGGGAGTTCTGGAGAAACAGGCTAGAAAATAGAGTCCTTCCCAGAAAAAGCCCCACTCCTCTCCCTGTGCCACCTAGCTCGGTGGAGGAAGGAGTGATGGAAGGGTGACGGATGCTCTTGTGATGGATGCAGGGACTCAGAGGACAGGCCTATGCACCTGGACTTGCTCTCTCTGGGAGGTGCCCCAAGGCTTGCCTAGCGCACCCTTGGCAGCGCTGAAAAGGTTTCCCAACCTACAAGCCTTCCAGCCTACTTGCTCCCCTCTTTACCTTTTGATCAGAGGGAAGTCTCTGGTCAGTCTCAAAACTCTGGACAGAAAAGCAAAAAGAACAGGTCCAGGAATCAGGCACATTCTGGATACACATTTATTTGCCATATGACCTTGGGCAAATTACTCAGTTTCGCTGAGCCTGTCTTTGCTGCACTGAAATGAAGATTAAAGTACCTACCTCGCAGGGTTGTTGGGAGGATTATGAAAAACATAAGTAAAACTCTGAGCCCTGTGGCTGACACTGGGGAGATACTTCATTACTGTCAGCCTCCATCCCTTCTAGGCAGCACACAGATAAATATGTACACCCACACAGGCACACATAATGTTAGAATCAGATACCCCAAGCAAACAAAACAACACAAAAATACCCAGGCATGTTTCTTCCCTCTGCCCAAGTGAGGTTAAGTGTCCAATCCACTGTCCTGTTACTATATAGACACACCCGTAGGGTGTCCCAAAACTCAGTTTCTCCAATACCAAAATCCAGATTTCTGTGTTTGAGCTGCCTCTCAGGCTATAATCCTTTCTGGGACATTGAATGACTGTATTTCCTTCCCTGTCCACCCTCAGTTCTGTCCACCATGGCTCCAGCTCCCAATAGTCCCAACCCTGAATATCCCTTTGCCATCTCAACCAGATCATTATCCTATCTCTTGCTGTTCTAGCTGCTGGAGCTCTCTGGAGTCCTGACATCCTGGCTTTAAGGAACTGAGATCAGGCAGAATCCCCTCCCACCCCCATATCCCAGAACCTCCCATCAGCCAGCTAATCCCAGAACATGACAGGAGGAATGGGCCCAACAGCTGGAAGGACTGAGGTCCACCTGTGGCAGCTGTGAGCTGGGTGTGGGGATCCAGCCAGGCCTCAAGGGAAGGGAGTGTCCCTGCAGAGCCAGAATGCCTTTAGTCTAGGGAGCCAGCTAGAAAGGTATTAGGAAGGCCAGGCAGCTGAATGTCATTGTGCTGAGCTGACCTAGATTTAGACTGCGGTTTGGGGGGCCCTTTTCATGAGGCCTAGCTTCAACTTGGGTTGGTGAGGCACTGGTGGAACTTAGGATACTCCTGCTGCTGTCAATCCCAACTGCTTCTGGCCACCGGCTGCCCAGCCACTTCTCCAGTGCCCTGACTTTCCTGCAGCTGCCCAGCCAGCCCTACAGCCAAGCCTGGGGGTCGCAATAGCTGCTTATCAGCCTATAGGCAGGGCCTTGGTAAGCAGGAGCCCTCAATCTAATGCCAGCTGCGAGAGGTCTGACTCAAAAGTTCTGGCTGGCGACAGGCAGGATGTGGCATCCTGGAAGGGGTGGAGAAAAGTATGAGGCCAGAATCCTAAAGGATCCAGGCTCTGTTTTCCTAGGCTTCAAAATTTTCATGCAGAGAAGCGGGACAGAGCTACATTGGTCAGGTCATCCTATTATCTACCTTCACGTTAGAGAGAGTAGAGGTGCTCTGCTTGTCCATTTTCCACCTTGAAAATTGTTGCTTTAAATAGTATGGGTTCTGGACAGAATCAGGCCTTAGTTCTAGTTTGGTCTGACAGGCCCTTAGGCTCTCCAATCCATTTATCCTCTATAGAACAAACTGAAAAACATATGTTTTTAAGCTGAATTTAATAATGGCTAGTTATTACTGATCACATATTATGGGTCAGGCCATGAAATAGTTACCATTATTATCCACATTTTGCAAATAAGCTATTTAGTGGCAGAAACTACTATCTACCCTCCCCTTTTTCCTTGCTGACTAGCCTAAGTCCATCGTGGGAATCCTTGCCAGTACTTGATGTAGGAATGGAAATATGACATAATTCTGGTCAGTGAGATGTGAGAGGAAATCGAATTTTAAGCCAACTTTCCTCTCTTCAACTTTGGAAATTGTGTGCAAATTGTGCTGTCTGGAGCTGCTGCAGCTATTTTGCAACAGTCAATAAATCATAAGCAGAAAGCTGAAAGAATGATGACCCTGGATAATAACCATCTTAAACAGCCAAATTAACCAACATTGAAACCAAAGCTGTGTTATCACCAGACCTCTTATGTGAGAGAAGTAGTTTCCCTATCACTTTGAAACTACCACATATATATTTATGTGGTATCCATCTATCCTTGCTGTAGGTTGATCACATCACGGTGCTTTCGGACATAAGAAAAAAATCCAACTAAGAGTGTCAGCTTGCAGGGAATTAGCATTCTGTTGTGAACATGAAATGGGGTAATACACAGACTTCTTTCACTCTAGTGGGCTCCCAAAGCCACTGTCCCTACCCTCAAAACAATTAGTAGGCCAGTGGCTATAATATTTGCCTACATAAAAGAATTCTTTTCCACTATTTTCCCTCTGAGGAGGGATACCACTTCCCCAAAGGCCCCCCACTGGGCTAAGGTGAAATGGTAGGTGATGTGACAGCTGGCATCCTGACATGTTGTGCCTCAAGTACTGTGATGGCCCATGTGAAATGCACCTTCCTTAGCCCCAAAGACCTCTGAGGTTCCTCCTACACTTTGAGCCTGCTGTACTAGTCTCTCATGGAGTTGCCTGACCATGTAGGTGTCAAAGAGCACTGGACAGGGGGCCACATGTCACTACCAGAAATGGGTGTTCTGGTAGAATAACTCAATGCCCACTTTCATTAGCTCTGCAAATCAAAAGTGAGAGAGAAGGGCCAGGCACAGTGGCTCATGCCTGGAATCCCATCACCTCCCAGAGTGGTAGGATTACAGGCATGAGCCACTATAGGAGGGTGGCTCCTTGAGTTCAGGGATTCCAGACCAGCCTGAGCAAGAACAAGACTAAGATTCTGGCTCGGCCCTGTAGCTCAAGTGGCTAAGGCGCCAGCCACATACACCAAGAGCTGGCAGATTCGAATCCAGCCCGGGCCTGCCAAACAACAACTACAACCAAAAAACAGCCAGGCGTTATGGCGGGCGCCTGTAGTCCCAGCTACTTGGGAGGCAGAGGCAAGAGAATAGCTTAAGCCCAAGAGCTGGAGGTTGCTGTGAGCTGTGATGCCACGGTACTCTACCCAAGGCGACAGCTTGAGGCTCTGTCTAAAAAAAAAAAAAAGATAGACTAAGACTCCATCTCTAATAAATAAATAAATAAAAATGGCCAGGCATTGTGGCAGGCACCGATAGGCCCAGCCACCTGGGAGGCTAAGGAACAGGATCACTTGAGCCCGTGAGTTTGAGGTTGCTGTGAGCTATGATGCCACAACACTCTACCCAGGGCAACTGAGTGAAACTGTCTCCAAAAAAAAAAAAAAAAAAAAGTGAGAGAGAAAAAGGAATTGGGAGGGGGTGGATATCTCATATGGTTTGGAAGGGCATAAGCTGTAGCAGGTACTTAAAACTACCACACTCGGCTCAGCGCCTGTAGTTCAAGCAGCTGGGACGTCAGCCATATGCACCTGAGCTGGCAGGTTCAAATCTAGCTCAGGCCTGCCAAACAGCAATGACAACTACAACCAAAAAAATTAGCCGGGCATTATAGTGAGCACCTGTAGTCCCAGCTACGTGGGAGGCTAAGGCAAGAGAATTGCTTAAGCCCAGGAGTTGGAGGTTGCTGTTAGTTGTGATGCCATAGCACTCTACCCAGGGTGACAGCTTAAGTCTCTGTCTCAAAAAAAAAAACAAACCGGCTCGGCGCCTGTGGCTCAATGGGCTAAGGAGCCAGCCACGTACACCTGAGCTCGCGGGTTCGAATCCAGCCCAGACCGCCGAACAACAATGGTGGCTGCAACCAAAAAATGGCGGGGCGTTGTGGTGGACGCCTGTAGTCCCAGCTACTTGGGAGGTGGAGGCAGGAGACTCGCTTGAGCCCAGGAATTGGAGGTTGCTGTGAGCTGTGATGCCACGGCACTCTACCCAGGGTGACAGCTTGAGGCTCTGTCTCAAAAAAAAAAAAAAACCCTGCCACACTCAACCCATAAACTTTAAATATACATTTAAAACCTTAGGACTACCTTTTGAACCAGCACCACTTCTAGGGAAAGAAAGTTAAGTAGGCAAAAGTTGGTTTACTGTGAGGTTTACAACAGCAAAAAATTAAGAACCACCCAAATATTTCTCATGGGCAGCTGAGCAAATATATTACAATGCATCCTTATAATAGAATACTATGCAGCCATTAACATCAATGAGGTAAAATAGTCATGGAATGGTGTTCCAGTATATTAGGTTTAAAAAGTAGATAATAAAGTAGGACATATGGTCTCATTTTCATTAAAAAAAAGTATCTGCACAGAAAAAAGCTGAGAGGTAGTTATACGAAGGCATTAAAAGTGGTTCTTTTCGGGCATTAGAATTTTGGTTGATTCAAATTTCCTTTTTGCTTAATTTCTATTTTCATGTAAGATGAGGAATGTTAATATGTATAACGTGTACCCCTCAAAAAAGAGCAGTAAAGCTAAAGAGAGAGAAAGGGCCAGGTAGACGTCTCCTTCAACACTGGATGGCCCAGAATGTACCAGTAACAAGGTGGTAGATTCTGTGTGTTCTACCACGGTATGAAGGGTAGAGTCTCTCCCACGATTCTTTGAATGTACTTGGAGTCTTCTTCCGAGTGAGTCCGACCACCTTTTTAGTTTAGTCTAAGATCTGACAGACATCCAGCAGCAGCAGGAACCCCAGGAAGGTAATGGCTGGGGTACAGGTGCTTAGTGATTCTTCCAGAGACACCAAGGTGAAGAGAGCCCCTGGAATGGAAAGTGAAGGCCACTGAGGTTCCCTGGGAGAACAAAGGAGATCTAGGAGCTCAGGTCTCTCCACTCTGGGCTGACCCACTCCAACCCAAGCCCTGCTATTAATCACTTCCCCCCTTCACACATATACACACACAAGTGGTTGCACGTATCACTCAGAGAAAGCAGGACCAGGAATTAGAAGGCTCTTGACTAACGGACCTCCACTCAGGTCAAGAGACAAACAATTTAGCGAAACAGAAAAGGGGCGGGCGGTACCCATGGCTCAAAGGAGTAGGATGCCAGCCCCATATACCGGAGATGGTGGGTTCAAACCTGGCCCCCTCCAAAAACTGCCAAAAAAAAACCAGGCTTGGCACCTGTGGCTCAATGGGCTAAGGCGCCAGCCACATACACCTGAGCTGGTGGGTTCCAATTTAGCCAGGGCCCGGCAAGCAACAATGACAGCTGCAACCAAAAAAAATGGATAGGCCTTGTAGCGGGTGCCTGTAGTCCCAGCTGCTTGGGAGGTGGAGGCAGGAGACTCGCTTGAGCCCAGGAATTGGAGGTTGCTATGAGCTGTGATGCCACAGCACTCTATCCAGGGTGTCAGCTTGAGGCTCTGTCTCAAAAAAAAAAAACAGAAAAGAGGCTAAAGTGGGCAGATTGGGCTTCTCTGTGATCCTCCTTTCTTAATTCTATGCCTACTGGAATGAAGGAGGCCCGGGGTTGGTGATGAAGGTGTGGGGAAGATCTGAAGATGAGAAGCTTCCCAGAAATGGAAAGAAAGCCTAGGGGGCAGGCTGATAGTAGTGGCAGCGATGGTGACACAGGCCAGAGGACACAGAAGACCCTGAAGATGTCTGGCCTTTGAAGCAGCAGCAGCTATCCTGGTATATCAGCAATTCCTATGGGTGGAGCAAAGAAGGGGGGCCCTCTCTGGGGAAATTCCCTGCCTTCCTGTTTGAGGGCTCCAGCTTCCCTGCTCTCCACACCAAGCTGCTGGACGCATAAGTCAAGTGGCAGCTGCTGCTCCATCCCCCTTCCAGGAGTGACTGTGGAGAGAGGAACAGGAGTCCTGAGGCTACAAAACATTCTCACACTGGAGTACTATGCAGCCGTTAGAAGGTACAAGGAATATTTGACATGAGATAGTCTTACAGTATTAAGTTGAAAAAGCATCTGTACTAGTCTGAAGACTATGGAAACTGCAATAGAGCAGGAAAGTACTCCTGATCCCAGAGAAAAAGGAAGGGTGGCATCTGTAAAAGGAACAGCCAGGGCTTTCCATTGTCCTCCCCCAGAAGACCCCATTTGCTCAGGCCTGGTGGCCCCTTACCCATCATGAGCAGGATCAAGAACAAGTTACTGATCTTTTGCAGCATCCGTGGGCCGGTGACCAGCAGCACCCCAGCCAGCAGTTCCAGCCAGCCCACAGCTGTTTGGTAGCTCACTGGATCTGGCTGGTAGCCGAACACCTTCAATGGGAACACCTCAGCAAACTGCACGAACAGGGCTTTCTAGGGGCAACAGGGGAAGGCCAGTCAGCCGTACTCACTGAGGATACGCTGCCCAGGCACTCTACACTGGCATTCTGTGCCTGAACCCTCAACTCCCCAGACATAGGAACAACTACCTTTCTAGGTTAGATGTGGGCCTGAAGTCAGCAAGGAGAGGAGAGGGCTGCCCCAGAGGACTGAGCTTTGGAATAAGGAAAAGGCTCTATGCTCCCAGGGAGAAGGGCTCAGTGGTGGTACAGACTGACTGATGTTCTACCAGACGGCTCAACAGATGACAACCCAGTCCTGAAACCCAAGACAGGGAGCTGAGTATGGCTCTCCGCAGCCAAGGCCTGGGGAACTTTGCAGCCTCTTTCTTTGGGCCTGGCCTGGTTCTTCTTCAGGCTACTATGCAGGGACTATTTAGAGGAGTAGGCCGAGATGGAAGGACTCATTAAACAGAATCCATCTTGAATCTCCCAGGTTGGGTCCTGGATCCCAGGACATAAGGGCAGGGCTCAAAGTGATTCTTCTGGCTGAGTCAGGCCCTGGGCCAAATGACAACTTTCCCCTGACCCTCAGGGCTATTTTTCCTGCTTCCCACTCCTCAGCTCTGCAGTGGAGGCAACTCTAAGCTGTGTGGCTGTGAGATGTACTTCCCTAAATAACCCACCACTTGAGCCCAGAGTAGAGGAGTGTCCAGGCCTGGGAAAGGGAGGCCAGCAGAGGTCTCCAAGTCTGGCTTCTGTGTGGGCCTGAGGGATTGGTAGGCAGGACATGGACGCCTTCCTGTGAGTGGGGAAACTAGACAGGCAGCTTCTGGGCTACACTCTGGGTTCTGAGTTAAGAAAGTGTCTTCTGTCCTGCTTGCGTTTAACTGTGCAACCTCAAGCAGGTACACTTCACCTTCAGAGTCGGGTTCAGTTCCAAGAAGTTAAACAATAGGGGGAGGAGGGCGGCGGGGAGGGCCCAGTCACTTTTCCACTGCACCCTCCTCCTCTAGCTCTAAATTTGCCTGTTCCTTTCCCGGCCCTCTAGGGAAGCTCCGAAGGAGGAAAACGCCCCAGGAAGAGGCCCGCACCTCCGCTGAGGGGCAGGCGCGTCCCCCAACCGCAGCTGAGCCTCGGAAGCCCGAGGGCAGGCAGGGCCGGGCCCCGCGGGGACCGGGCGGAGCACCTGCCGCCGCGGGCCGGCCGCCCACGCCGCGCCGCTCACCATCTGCTCCGACGCAGGAGCTGAGATCTGCTCCAAGAGCTTGGCCGCCCCCGTGAGTGCGAAGAAGCCTCCCAGCAGGATGCGCAAAGCCGAGAGCAGGAGCGCCATGGCCGCGTTCGTCCGGCGGAGCGCCCTGGGGTTGGCTCGGCGAAAACCCGCCCCTGCCGTCGGTTCATTTCCTCCCTCCCCGGGAGGCCGGAACACCCGCGCCAGAGCCTCTTCTCACCTCGCCCGCCAGGGGGTCGCCACCCTCTTCTGGCCCTGGCCCTGGCCCTGACTCACTGAACGGCCCCTTTGAATTCAGAGACAGTCTTTGTTTCCCAGCCCATAGGAGGCTAACACCCATGGGTATCTGGATGTGATTCTGTTAACTATCAAAAGACCCCGGGCTTGGTTCTTGCCTGGGTCACACAAGCTGTGAGATCTGAGCTGTGGCCTAACCCAGTGGGGCCTCAGTGTCCGCATCAGTATATGGGGATAACACCCCAACAGTTTTCCAGAGTTTGTGAAAGGCCTAGCACAAAACATGCACAATTAAGGGCTCAGAAAGTTATTTATAGACTAGTAAAATATCAATAACCATAATTACTAAGTTGTTCTTTTCTATCTCTGCCTGGAATATCTCTTTCCTTTGATATCTCTCAGCTGAAAATGAAATGTGAAAGGTGTTTGAAAATTCAGGTATTAGCAGCCCTGGAAAGGGCGGCTTTCACTGAGCAAGTCTACAGGCCACTCCTGGCTCATGTGCTCTTACCTGGAAATCTATGTAGAGCTGGGATGCGCAAACTAGGGACCAAATCTGGCCATTTTTCGGGTATTTTCCACTCTCCTCTGCCCCCCAAGCTAATAATATTTACTTTGAATAATAGATTTTTAAAGAAGCTTGTGCCACACATCAAAACTATGAAATTCTTATTTCAGTGTTCACAAAAGTTTTATTGAAACACAGCCACACTCGTTTGCATACTGTCTATGGCTGCTTTTGCACTGCAACCGCAGAGTTGAGTAGTTGTGATAACATGGCCCTGCAGAGCCTAAATTATTAGCTATTGGGCCCTTTCTGAAAAGAGTTTGCCAAGCCCTGGTCTAGTCAGCCCAGAGAGGCCCCAAGGAGTCATCTCAAACTCCCTGCTGCTTCCATTTTTTGTTTGCCAAGCTGCTTAGATCTCGCTTTACCACCTACTCACAACTTTGCTGGGGTAGGCAGCTGGTTGACTAAAGACTACAATGTCCTGTGTGCTTCTAAAGCCAAGTATCAAAATCCAGGTTGTGCTATCACCTTATACACTGGGTGGGCCTTTCACTACCTGCAATCTTTGTCACTAGTCCAAATTTATGGGTTGATATAATAACTAAATTCTCTATCCTGGATTACAAAATGTATACATAATTATGTACAAATGCGTAATTATTAAATTCTTCAATAAAAAAGGAAAAATTAAAACATTTAGCCACTGAAAACACAAATCCACATTAGGAAAATTATATTTTAGGATATTTATACAAAACTTAACACAAAATTATTGACTTTGATGATAAGCAATATACATGTTGCTAGTCTTTCTCCTTTACTAATTTTTCTATCCTTGGAATTAAAGATGTGACTGCAAGTCTTACAGCAGGGCCAGAAACCAATAGATTTCTTTGTTTTGACTCAATCAAAGCTGAAAAGGCAGCATCACATAAATAAACAGTTGAAAAAGGTAATAAAAAGTTCATCGCCTTTTCATGGAGTTCTGGGTAACTTGTCTTTGCGTTTATCCAAAACTGAGTTACAGACATTGATCTAAATTCTGATTGTAATCCTAAATCTGAAGATAACTGTGTTAGTTTTTCTTCTTCAAAGTTGGTGAGATTATTGTTTTGATGATTCATAAAAGGATTAATTATCCAGAAATTTCCAGAACGCAAGTCTTCGTCTGGTGGAAAACAGTCATCAAACATTTGAGAAAGTCCTTCCAGATGTTCAAAGATAATGTTTGTGATATTTCTCAAATTTACATCTGATGAGTTTGAGAATTCAGAAAATGAAGGAAACATGTCGTAATCATTCTCTTGTGTGCGTTTCAACCACATTTCTAACTTTTTCTTAAATACATCTATTTTACTGTGCAAGTTGAAGAAAGTAGTCAAAGTTCCTTGGAGACTTAAATTTAACTCACTTATAAGTGAAAATATATCTGATAAATAGGCCAGCTTTGCAACCCATTCCTCATCATGAAAATACTTTGCCAAATCAGAATGCGTTTGATTCAAAAAGATTTCAATTTCGTGTCGTAATTCAAATAATCTTGTTAAAATTCTCCCTCTTGACATCCAACGTACTTCAGCATGAAGTGGGAGATCCACATGCTCAGACCCCATCTCTTCACACAATATTGTTAACAGACGTGAATTCAATGCATTTCTCTTTATAAAAGTTAAAATTTGTGCTGCCTGCAAAAGAATTTTATATAAGCAGGGAGACAACTTTTCCGCTACTAAATGTTCCCGATGAATAAAACAATGTGTAAATGCCACTGTATTCATGGCAACTTCTCGAATTTTTGCCCTTAAACCAGAATACCTGCCAGTCATACTTGCAGCCCCATCGGTACAGAGACCAATACAGTGTTTCCAATTCAGAGATTTACTATCAACATATTTATTTATTAGTTCAAATATTTCAAAACCAGATATATCAGAAGGTATTTCAATGCAAAATAATAATTCTTCTTTTATATCACTACAATCATAATCGATGAACCGAATATAGCACAAAAGAAGAGTGATATTTGAGATTTCTGATGACTCATCTATCTGAAGGGCAAACCACTTTGACTCTCTGACCTTTTGAATTAGCTGGTCCTCAATGTCTGCAGATAATTCATCAATCCTGTGTCCAATCATATTATTAGAAAGGGCAATGGTTTTCATTTTGTCTCCAGCACTTGAACCTAAAACTTCTGAACACATTTCTACCAAATACGGTTTAATAAATTCGTCAGCCAAGGAGAATGGCTTCTTGCTGGCAGCAATTTGGAAAGCAATTAAATAAGAAGCTTTCACAAGTGACTTTTCAACCAGTAAACACTTTTTTAAAGAACTATTTTGACATTCCATTTCAAGAGATTTTTGTTCAAAAAACTCTAGTGGTTTGTTTCCTAATTCTGAATGTTTTGTCTTCAAATGATGAGAAAGACTTGCCAGCTTCATGTTTTCATTGGCTAAGATCTCTCCACAAATGATACACTGCGGCCTTGGTGAACTTTCTTTCGATCCAGGACAGATAATAAAACCAACTTTTAAATATTCTGCATCACAATTGTGGAAAAGACCCATTCTCTTTTTCTTTGCAGGTGGAGAATCAAGTTCTGTATCATTTTTCTCATTAGGCATTGGTAAATCTGAATGAAATATTTGAATCACTGTTATTTTCAAGAACTTATTAATAAGCAATATTCTTTAGGTTTCTCTCCACACATTTAAAATTTATATTTTGTTACTATTTATATTTATCAAAAGAATACATTGATTAAAGTTTAAACACAAACCATAATACCTCCACAATGCCACTGAAAACTGTATCTCTCCTTTACCCAAAGCTTAGGTAATAAACTAATAGACTGTAATAAAACTGTAGGCTAAGGTACATGTACAGTTAATTCCAAGAATCTAATAGATTACTGGAATTAGGGCTAAAGTTCACAGAATACATCAAATTAAGAATAAATTAAAATAAATTACTTTCAAAAAGTTTAGAAAAAACATTAAAAAGTAAACATCTGACAAATCTAGATGAATGGTATATTGGTGTTTACTATACTGTCTTTCTTTCTTTCTTTTTTTTTGAGACAGTGTCTCACCATGTCGCCCTCAGTAGAGTGCCTTAGCATCACAGTTCACAGCAACCTCAAACTCTTGGGCTTAAGCAATTCTCCTGCCTCAGCCTCCCAAGTAGCTGGGACCACAAACGTCCACCACAACACCTGGCCATTTCCTGTTGCAGTTGTCACTGCTGTTTTAGCTGGCTTGGGCGGGGTTCAAACTCGCCAGCCTCAGTGTATGTCTGGTGCCATAACCACTATGCTATGGGCACAGAGCCGACTGTACTGTATGTTCAACCCTTATGAATTTTGAATTTTTTCAGAATTGAAGTTGCAAAAAAATATAAAGGGAAATTATTAATTTTAATCGTGTCAGTGAGGTTGTACAGAAATGGATCCACTCAAACACTACTGGCTGGAGCATAAATTGATGCACCTTTTCAGGAGAGACAATTTAGCAAAAGGTATCAAAAGCCTTAAAAATCTATGATAACCCTTCTATCAGTAATTCTGCTTAGGATTTATCCTAAGGACATAATTAGACAAGTAGACAAAGATCCAATAAAACTCTTCAAATTGCTTATTAAAAAAAATCCAAATCTGGCTCGGCGCTTGTGGCTCAAGAGGCTAAAGCACTAGCCATGTACACCTGAGCTGGTGGGTTCGAATCCAGCCTGGGCCCACCAAACAACGACAGTTGCAACCAAGAAATGGCTGGGCGTTGTGGTGGGCGCCTGTAGTCCCAACTACTTGGGAAGCGGAGGCAGGAGACTCACTTGAGCCTAGGAATTGGAGGTTGCTGTGAGCTGCGATGCCACAGCACTCTATCCAGGGTGACAGCTTGAGGCTCTGTCTCAAAAAAAAAAAAAAATCCAAATCTTGGAAGGACCTGTGGCTCATCGAGTAGGGTGCAGGCCCCGTATACTGAAGGTGGCGGGTTCAAACCTGGCCTCGGCCGAACTGCAAAACAGAAAAATAGCCAGACGATGTGGCAAACACCTGTAGTCCCAACTGCTGAGGTTGCTGTGAGCTATGTGACGCCACGGCACTCTACCTAGGGCAATAAAGTGAGACTCTGTCTCTACCAAAAAAAAAAAAAATCCAAATCTTCAATTTAGGGAGTTGGTTATATTAACTACATTGAAATCTATGTCTGTTAAGAATCTCAAAATTTTTATACTGATGTGTAATGATGTTTCCAATGCAATGTTGAATGACAAAGTAGTTTACAACAGCATTAGAAAACAATCTAATATTTAATCTAGAATTCATAAAATTCCATCTATATGTGTGGGTATGTGTATAAACACACACATACCCACACATATAGATGTCCACAGATCCTTTACTACCCTCCATAATATAAATTCACATGCACAGAGTGTATCATTTTAATGGGAATATAAAATAATCAAATTTCCTGAAGAAAGAAAACAGGATTCTCTTTGACTTTTTTTTTTTTTTTGAGACAGAGCCTCAAGCTGTCACCCTGGACAGAGTGCTATGGCATCATAGCTCACAGCAACCTCCAATTCCTGGGCTCAAGCGAATCTCATGCCTCTGCTTCCCAAATAACTGGAACTACAGGCGCCTGCCACAACGCCCGGCCATTTTTTGGTTGCAGCCGTCATTGTTGTTTGGCGGGCCCGGGGGCTGGATTCGAACCCGCCAGCTCAGGTGTACGTGGCTGGTGCCTTAGCCTGTTGAGCCACAGGCGCCGAGCCTCTCTTTGACTTTTATTAAAAGACAGGTACTCTACATAAAAACTCATGATTACATGTTGACAGACTAAGCTTTTAAATACAGTACAACCTATGAAATAAAATTATATAAAAAACAAAAAATAAAAACTGGTTTAGGCACAGTAACTATTAAAATAATTCAAAACCTAAGGGTAGTAAGATTAAAAGTAGCTAACATGGATTGGGACAATATTTCACAACTTTTCCAAGTATAAATTCAAACAGTTTTCCTGATCACCAACTTATTAGTTGTATTTTTTGGCAACTGACAACTGAATTCACAATGTTTAAAAAAAAAAAAAAAGGCCAGTAAGGTGGCTCATGCCTGTAATCTTAGCATTCTGGGAGGCTAAGGCAGATGGATTGCTTAAGCTTGAGGAGTTCAAGACTAGCCTGAACAAAAGTGAGACCCCATCCCTACCAAAAATAGAAAAAACTTAGGTAGGCGTTGTGGCAGGTGCCTGTAGTCCTAGCTAGGAAGGTTGAAGCTGGAAGATCACTTGCGCCCAAGAGTTTAAGGTTGCTGTGAGTTATGATGATACCACAACACTCCAACCAGGGTGAAATAGTGAGACTCTATCTCAAAAAAGGGAAAAAAAAAAAAAAAAAAGGTCAGGTATGGTGGCTCATCCCTGTAACTCCAGTACTTTGGGAGGCTGAGGCCAGAGGATCAATGGAGGCCAGGAGTTCCTGCCTGGACAACATAGGGAAACCTCATCTCTATAACAAATTAGCCAGGTGTGGTGGTGCACGCTGTAGTCCCACCTACTTGGAAGGCTGAGACAGAAGGATCACTTGAGCCCAGGAGTTCAATGTGACAGTGAGCTATGATCACGCCATTGCACTCCACTTGGGTAACCAGAGTGAGATCCTGTCTCTAAAAATATTTAAAGGAAAAGACACAAAAAAAGAACTGAGGTTAAATTAGTAGTGCTTTTAATCTTAGTAACTATAATAGTTTGTCTATAATTGAAAAACAGCAGTGCACATGTCTAAGACATGCCTATCTACATGTTTTGTGTACTTATTGATTCAATTTAATGGTTACAAGTTTTAATAACTATAAAAGGAATAAATTAGGTATTCAGAGCATGTGATCCAAGATAATTTTTTATTTGTTTGTTTTTTGAGATAGTTTCACTATGTCACCCTCGGTAGAGTGGCATGGTATCACAGCTCACAGCAACCTCAAACTCTTGAGCTGAAGCAATTCTCTTGCTTCAGCCTCCCAAGCAACTGGGACTACAGGAGCCCACCACAATGCCTGGTTATTTTTTGTTTTTGTTGTTATAGTTGTCATTGTTCTTTGACAGGCCCTGGCCCTGTTTGACAGACCCAACAACCTTAGTGTATGTGGCCAGCGCCCTAACCGCTGAGCTACAGGTGCCCAGCCCAAGACAACGTCTTCACATTCAAAAAACTGTCAATTATTTTCTTTTCCTTTCCTTAAAACAACAAAAACTCATAAACCAGAAAATAAACTTTGACATGGGAAAGAAAGCGCAAGACACATACCTGTCTGACATTCCTTGTGTTGTGTATGTGGTTTGCAAGAAGTGGCCTTGGTCTGTGTGACAGGCTTGCATAATAGTGCTTTGTTCTTTAAAAGCCTAGGAAGCTGGCAAGACCGGGAAGACAGAAGTTTCATGGCATCTGCCCGTGTGTTTTCCTAGGTAAAAACAAATTCAGAAACCAAAGAGAGATTTTTTTTTTAGTACTTTATCACTTGTTATAATTGCTATCAATTGAAAGGTGATATATAGCCAGTGAAATATAATTCCTTTGAAAGAGTGGTTGCAAAAAATACTGGTTGTAATTAAAAAGTTACTTTGGAAAATATAAAATAATTTCTAATTCTCCCAGTCAATATCAGTTCCACTTATTTATTTATTTTATTTTTTTTGCAGTTTTTGGCTGGGGCTAGGTTTGAACCCGCCACCTCCGGCATATGGGGTCGGTGCCCTACTCCTTTGAGCCACAGGCGCCGCCAGTTCCATTTATTGATTTAGAAAAATATTCTCCTCATACTTAAAATCAAAACAGTGAAAACAATCCTTGCTGATTAGGACAAATGGCTACTCAGAAAAATCAGATCCAACCTTAGGACATATGCAAAAGTATATTCTATCTCAATTAAAGACCTCAACATGAGAAAGGGAAAAAAAAAAAAAAAAAAAAAACTTAAAATCACTGGAGAACTTTCCAATGACCAGAGCACAGAGAAAGTAATCTTAAATAAGACATAAAAGAATAAAAACAAAGTAGAAAATATTGATATATTTGATTACCTCAAAACTTAAAACTTTTGCAAACTTTACACAACAAAGCTATAAGATAAACAACAAAGTGAGAAGATATATTTTAAACATGTTTATTCACTCAAATATTTATTTACTGAATGTTTCCTAGAAGCTAGGCACTGTTCTAAGCCCCGAGGATACAGCAGAAAACAAGACAAAGTCCTGCTCTTATTGGCCTTACATTTTAGAGGGAAAAACAGAAAATAAGCCAGTAAAACAAACATATAATATATAATTCCAGGTAGTAAACAATGGTAAGGGAAAGGAGTATAATGGCAAGGAGGATGAGTAGTTCTGGAGTAAACATCTCAGCAGAGATCTTCTGCATTATCCAAAAGAGTAAGCCAAGCCATGCAAAGGCCAAAGGTCAGAAAAGTCCAGATAGAGAGATGGCAGGTGCAAAATCTTGCGGTGGGAGAAAGCTTGCCATGCTTTAGGAACATCAACAAGAAAAAGGCTGTAGGGCAGCGGCTGTGGCTCAGTGGGTAGGGCTCTGGCCCTGCATGCCAAGGGTGGTGGGTTCAAGGGAACTGGAACAAAAAAATAGCTGGATGTTGTGGCGGGCACCTGTAGTCCCTGTAGTTGCTCAGCAGGCTGAGGCAACAGGATCACCTGAGCCCAGGAGTTGAAGGTTGCTGTGAGCTGTGACGCCACAGCACTCTACCAAGGGCAATAAAGTGAGACTCTGTCTCTACAAAAAAAAAAAAAAAAAAGACCAAGGCTGTAACAAAGTAAGCAGGGGAAGAATGGAGAGGTAGGCAGAAGCTAAACTGTGTAGGATCTGGAAGGTCTTAGAAAACTTAGGATTGTATTTTTAATGTGATGGACAGCAGCAGGAGGTTAAACTTATTTTTAAAGTAAGTAACACATATACACTCATTGAGAAATTGAAAAGGTATGAAAGTGTAAACATGAATGACTGCCATTTATCCAGGCTCACCCGTGAACACTACTATTCCCAGTACCTCTGGGACACATTCTGAGACTCCCAGTGGATGCTCAAAACCATGGGTAGTACCAAAACCTATTAACCTATTTGTTTTCCCTATGTATACATATGATAAAGTTTAGTTTATAAATTAGTCAATAACAAAATAGAACTGTAACAATATACTATAATAAAAGTAATTTGAATGTGGAGTGAGCTTCTCTAAATATCTTATTGTACTGTACTCACCCTTCTTCCTTGGGATCTGTTGATCTCTGAGATGGCTCCTAAGACACTAAGAGGTGGGTAGCACATATAGATATGGGGGACAAAGAGATAATTCACATCCCAGATGAGATGGAGTGAGATTTCATTGCACTACTCTAAATGATGCACATTTTTCTTTTCTTTTCTTTTCTTTTTTTTTTTTTGCAGCTTTTGGCCAGGGCCAGGTATGAACCCACCACCTCTGGTGTATGGGGCCGGCACCCTACTCCCTTGAGCCACAGGCCACCCACATGGTGCACATTTTTAAAACTTATAAATTGCTTATTTCTAGAATTGTCTATTTAGTATTTTTGGACTACGGATGACTGTGGGTAACTGAAATCTTGGAAAGTGAAACCATGAAAAACAGAGGACTACTGTATGTTCTTCTAGAGATGGTCTGTGTTATTAAGTTTCTTCTTGCTACTCATGGTAGCCTGTTATTAGCAATATTCCGCATCTTGCTCCTGTCACTTAGCAAATTCTCTGAAAGATACACAGTATTTACTGTGTAAAGCTGCCTAATTACAGCTGCATAGTATTCCACACATTTGTTAAGTAATTTGAAGAGTCCCTGCTGATGAACATTTAGGATGTTATAAATCTCTTGCTATTATAAACAGAGCTGCAATGACTATCTTTACACATAAATTAATTCTACATGTGCTAGTATATCCACAGAATAAAGTCTTAGAAGTAATGTTGGGAGGCGGTCATAGGGTTTACAATTTTAATTCTGATGGCACTGCTAAATTGGTCTCCATACAAAGTATGTGACCATCAGCAATATATACATGAATGATTCTGGTTAACAGAATATTACTGCACCTTTTGCTATTTCTAAATTGGTACTATTTCTACCTTACTATAGTGTGGTTAGGTATTTTTTCATGTGAAAGCATTATTCATATTTCCTTTTCTTTTTTTTTTTATTGAATCATAGCTGTGTACATTAGTTCAATCATGAGGTACAGTGCGCGGGCTTCACATGCAATCTGAGATATTTTTATCAACCTGATCATATTTCCTTTTCCGTGAACTCTCTATTCATATTCTTGCCCTGTTTTCCTTTATCTTTAAAAAAAAAAAATCCAGGCATATTTTTGAATGGGTAATGTGATATAAAATTCAATGATTCAAATAATAAACAATGAAAAAATAATTTTCCCTCTTTTTCTTTCTTTCTTTTTTTTTTTTTAAGAGACAGAGTTCTACTTTATTGCCCCCAGTAGAGTGCTGTGGCATCACACACCTCACAGCAACCTCCAACTCCTGGACTTAGGTGATTCTCTTGGCTTAGCCTCCCGAGTAGCTGGGACTACAGGCACTTGCCACAACACCCAGCTATTTTTTTGTTGCAGTTTGGCCAGGGCCGGGTTTGAACCTGCCACCCTTGGTATATGGGGCCAGTACCCTAGCCACTGAGCCACAGGTGCCACCCTCTTTTTCTTTTTTTTATAATTTTCCTTCTTAAAATTCTCCCTTACTCATTCAGTTCTCCTCAGAGACAACCACAATTATGCATTTACTGGTTGCCCTATAGGGATAATCTATACATATACACAAGTATGTGTGTGTGTTTGTATGTTTAAAGAACAAATGGTAGTATGTCATACATTGTTTTCTGTCTTCTCTTCTTTGTTTATATGCATGAGACTGCTCTATGCCTGTAAATATTGAGCTGCCACATTCTTTTTAAAAGCTGCATAGTATTCTACTATATGGATACACCACATTTAATTTAACTACAGCCCCTACAAGGCCACTCTATATCATGGACATTTGGGATGTTATAAATGTTGTGCAGGGAAGTCCACTTGCCAGGCCATACAAATAGGGGTGGGATTACAAAGAGGTGCATTTCCGACCCTGCCCATGCAGGGCCTCTTTTTTCTAATTCATGTAGTAACTCAAGAACGAGCATATCATGCCCCTGATCACTGATGAAACAATCAGGTTGTTTTCAAGCTCCTGCTACTACAAACCATGCTGCAATTAACCCCTGTACATATTTCACTTTGTAAATGTACAAAATGTATCTGAAGGATAAACTCTGAAAAATAGAGGTCTTAGATAAATGGTGTTTACATTTTAAGTTTTAACAAGTTCTAATAAATTGTTCTCTGTAGCAGTTTTACTAATTTACACTCTCACTGACATAATGACTTAATAGTGTTATCCACTGTTTTTGTTTGTCAGTATGATTAAATTATGGTTCTAACCAGCATTTCTCTAACTTTGAAGTTGAATATCTTTGCATAAATGTAAGTAGTACTTTTTTTTTTTTTTGCTTTTAATTTCAGCTGCCTTTCAACTCTTCTTAGTTTGGAGGAGGTTTAGGGGGGGGTTGTTTGGTTTTTTTTTTTTTTCCTTTCTTCCTTTAGCAATTCTCTTGCCAGTTGCCTTCCAAGTAGCTGGGATTACACAGGCGCCTACCACAACGCCCAGCAATCTTCTTTCCTGGTAGTAGAGACAGGGTCTTTTACTCTGGCTCACTCAGGCTTATGTTGGTCCGAACTCTGTGAGCACTGGAAATCCACCCACCTCGGCCTCCCACAGCGCTGGGACTACAGGCATGAGCCACCACGCCCAGCCAGTTTAAGTAGTACTTTTACATCCAGTTCTATAAACTTATGGGTCATACTTTTACACATTTTCCTACTGAATACTGGATCTTTTTATTGATTTCTAGAAACTCTTTACATATTAAAAATTAGCCTTTTGTGACATTATTTGCAACCTTTCATTTTGTCATTTGTCTTCTGACTTTGAATTATGGTTGAATTTTCCCATTGGTTCTTTTATGGCTTCTGGGTTTTGTGACATACTTAGAAAGACTCTCCACACTTCTACATTGTTAAAATATTTTCCTGCATGCCTCCTGGGGGAAGGGCTCAATTACAACTTGAACTTTACCTGAGAAATGAAAACAAAGTAACCTAAACAATTGTATCCTCATATTAAACTGAAATAAGATAAATAAATAAAAAGTTTTCCCTATATTTTTCTGAGTACTTTTGTTATTGCTTACATTTAACTCATTTCTCCAACTGAATTTTATTTTGGTTTAAATTGTGAGGTAAAAATCCTATTGTATTTTCATCCATTGGTATACTCAGTTGTCACATCATTATTTATTAAATAGTCTATGTTTTTCCTATTGGTCTGATGCCATCTTTATCATCATTAAATTCACATATATGTATTTGGGTCTATTTCTGGATTTCTCTTCTATTGAGTTGTCTGTCTATTCATACACCTGTACCAGTTGTTCTAATAATGGAGTTTTAGAGTATTGTAGTTTTCCTATAATTTTAGTATGTGGAAACTAGCTCCTCCCCTTCTTCATTCTTTCTCAGAATTTCACTGAAGGTTTTTGAGCAGAGTAATAACATTATCTGATCTGTGTTTTTAAAAGATCATTCTGGTAACAGAGTGGAGAAAAAGTGAAAGGGCAAGAATGGAAGCAGGAAGACAGGCAGGAGGCCACTGCAATAGTCCAGAAGATAAGACAATGGTGCTCAGACAAAAGAGACAGCAACAGGAGTGGTAAGAAGTAAGGAACACTGGACAGGAAGTCTGGGAGGCATAAAAGGTACTATTTCAGACATTATTTGAGATGGATATTAATCATCTAAGTGTAAATGTCAAGTAGGCAGCTGGATATATGAATCTGGAGCTCAAAGGTCAAGGCAAGAGAAATAAATCCAGGAATCAGCCACCATCTAGGTAGTGTTTAAAACCACAGGACTATATGAGTCCCCTAGGAAGTAATGCAGACTGAGGAAAGGACCAAGTATGATGTCCTGAAGTTGAATGAAGATATTTCAGGATGGAAGGAGAAATCAACTGTGTTAAATGTTACTGAAAGGTTGAGTAGAAAAAAACTGACCACTGGACTGGGCAAAATAAAGACAGATGGCAATCTTAACAAGAACAGTTTCAGTACAGTGGTATAGACAGAAGCCTGACTACAGTGAGCTAAGAAAAGATAACAGATAAAGTAGAGGCAGCAAGTAGGAGTTTTTCCACAAGGAGAGCAAAGAAATTTGGACAATCACTGGAGGTATTAAAGGAGGACTGTTTTCAGATAAGGTGTGTGACTATTACCAAAAAGAGCAGATTAAAAAAAAAAAAAAGTATGACTGGCTTGGTGCCTGTAACACAGTGGTTACAGCCCCAGCCACATATACGGAGGGTAGCAGGTTCAAACATGGCCCGGGCCAACTAAATAACTGCAACCAAAAAATAGCTGGGCATTGTGGCAGGCACCTGTAGTCCCAACTACTCGGGAAGCTGAGGCAAAAGAATCGCCTAAGCCCAGGAGCTGGAGGTTGCTGTGAGCTGTGACGCCACAGCACTCTACCGAGGGCAACAAAGTGAGACTCTGTCTCAAAAAAAAAAGTATGACTGCATATTTTTGTGTTGATGAAAATAAGAAGAAAGGGGGGGAAACCCAGAACACAGAGACCTCCTAGAAATCGGTAAGGAAAAACCAATTCAACACCAAAATGGAAAAAAATTGAAAACAAGAAATTCAAAGAAGAGTTGCACCTGTGGCTCAGTGAGTAGGGTGCCAGCCCCATACATCGAGGGTGGCGGGTTTAAACCTGGCCCCGGCTAAACTGCAACAAAAAATAGCTGGGCGTTGTGGCAGGCACCTGTAGTCCCGGCTACTCGGGAGGTTCAGGCAAGAGAATCACCTAAGCCCAAGAGCTAGAGGTTGCTGTGAGCTGTGATGTCACCACACTCTACTGAGGGTGACAAAGTGAACTCTGTCATTAAAAAAAAGAAAAGAAAAGAATTTCAAAGAAAATTCAAATGACCAAAAACAAACGTAAGCAAACCTACTAGTTATCAGTGACATACAAAATAAGACAACAGTAAGATGCTACCAAGAAAACTGGCAAAAAAAAAATGTTTAAATTTAACAATATTAAAAGATGGTGAGGCTGTGGGAAACAGTACCATCATGAACTGCTCCTGGGAAAAAAATTGGAACAGCCATTGTGTAGGGCAATTTAAAAACTAAAAGTACAAATACTCTTTGACCCAACAGTTCTACTCTTCCATTTCTATACTAGGGAAACACCTGCACACATGCCCAAGGAGACATATACAAAGGTATTCAACATAGCAGAGACTTTTAATAATGAAAAACCAGAAACAACCTGAGGTTCACCAATAGGGCAATGGATAAACAAAATGGGGTACCTACCATCCAATACTATATGGTAGTCAATAGGAATGTATCAGCATGAATAGATGTGGATTTGTATATATATGAAAGATTACAGGCTCAGCACCTGTGGCTCAAAGGGCTAAGGCGCCAGCCACGTACACATAAGCTGGCGGGTTCGAATCCAGCCCGGGTCCGCCAAACAACAATGATGGCTGCAACCAAAAAATAGCCGGGCGTTGTGGCAGGTGCCTATAGTCCCAGCTACTTGGAAGGCAAAGGCAAGAGACTCGCTTGAGCCCAGGAATTGAAGATTGCTGTGAGCTGTGATGTTACTGCACTCTATCCAGGGTGATAGCTTGAGGCTCTGTCTCAAAAAAAAAAAAAAAAATTACAGGCCAGGCACAGTGGCTCACACCTATAATCCCAGCATTCGGGGAGGCCAAGGTGGATGCACTTCTTAAGCTCAGGAGTTCCAGAGCAGTCTGAGCAAGAGCCAGACCCCATCTCTAAAAATAGCCAGGTGTTGTGGTGGGCGCCTGTAGTCCCAGTTACTTGAGAGGCTAAGGCAAGAGGATTGCTTGTGCCCAGGAGTTTGAGATTGCTATGAGCTGTGATGCCACAGCGCTCTACTGAGGGTGACAAAGTGTGACTGTGTCTCAAAAAAAAAAAAAAAAATTACAAATGGTCTAACAGGCGCATATCAAACTCTTAATAGTAGTTGTTTTTAGGGATATAAACAGAGGATTGACTGGTGATTGTGATCAATTTTTCAAAAAGGAAAAAAGAGGGGAAAGAAAAGTAGGAGAAAAAATGTGTGCAAATAAACTAAATCTAATAATAGTTAATTCTGAGTGGTAGCGGAAAAACTAAGATCTGTGGGCTAAGTCCAGCCCACCACCTGTTTTTGTAAAAAAAAGTTTTATTGAAACACAGCCACTCTTACTCTTTCTGTGTATTTTTTATGGCTGTTTCTGTACTACAAAGGCCAAGGTCGCAGTCTCTCCATGCAATACAAGTCGTATGGCCTACAAAATCTAAAATATTTACTGCCTAGACCTTCGTAGAAAAAGTTGGCTGAGTTTTGCAGATCTTCTTTGTACTTTTCTATATTTTTTACACTATTATTTATTATGCTTTTTATAGACTAAAATGAAAATATTAATCAGAGCTATTCTATAACACAATTTAAACGTCTGCTGACTTACAGAGATACTCCACATGGGGCAAATATTGGGCAGTCGCATGAAAGATTAGGTATATAGTCCTGAAAAACCTAAATAATTCAAAACTAATTCTCTCATACATATAAAGTAGAAGAGGGGTGCATTATCAGAGTACATAAATCTATAACCAATACAGGATGTTTTTATAAACACATGCTAATACTTAGCAATATATAATAATACATTAACACCTTAATTATATAATTGTGTGCATAATTATTAATTATATAATAATTTATTAACCATGTAATTCTAAAATATAATTTAATGTATAATACATAAAATACAAATAAATAAAAAGTTAATTTAATGACATTTTATTAACTAATGTGATATACTGCCTGAAAATAATTCAGGAGAAATTATCATAATCTTCCAACACAAATAATGGGAGAATAAGATGTATGAACCCAGCAAGCTATCTCTCTACATTATAGTGGAGGTTGGTCTGTTTCCCTGGAAGCCTTTTGCTAAAGAATAAATCTAATGTAGTTTTGAGTTTTCTCTCTCATTTTTTTCACTTAGGATTTCTTGATACACAGACACATTTTCCATCTTTTGCCTTGCCACTGTGTAACAACTATCCACATTTGGATCTCTTCTTCAAAAATAGTGTAACTGCTGCTGAAATACAGGCAAAAGCCTATGCTAGTTGTTTTATTGTTATGCGGAACAAATGGAAGGCCCAGGCTGATTCCCAGGGACCCTCTTCCTGCTACCTTTATTTTTCTAATTCTAGCAAGTCTTTCTTTGTTAATCTAAAGGGGAAAACCCAAGCAAATTTTCAATATCCCTTTCATCAACTGTGCAAATCTACCTTCTGTTTCACTTCCACAGATTCCTTAATAGCAGGTGTTATGCCGTCTTCCAAGCTAAAGTCTTTTTAAATTATGGTAAAGCTGAAATGTTTTGATAGCTTCGAGAGTTAGCAGATATAGCTTGCCTGCTCATTTTTATATTCTTAAAACCTAGGTGAGCTTTAAAATTGGAAAAGCAGCCATGACTTGTAGTAAACCTTTTTTTTTTTTGTAGTAAAACCTTTGTCTCACTGTCACCTTCTTTCAAATCATCAAAAATACGCATGCCTTAGCACAGATGACAGATTGGCCTTAGGGGTGCACTATATGACAGCATTGATCTTGCAGCTGTGTTACCACGATTTTTTTCCATTTATTCTGTTAGCCTAACTGGTTATAATTTTTATGAATAAAAGGATACATCTGCCTTAATGCTGCTTTTGGTTTTTTGAGCATTACTGCTATTATTCTGCAGCATATACTCTCCTAAATTAACAGCATAAGATACCACAGGGGTTTGGTCATCTTCACAGATTTTTATCACATTTAACTTTAGTTCCAAGGTTATTGAATTTGGGTACATATTTTAACACTAGCGCTGCCAATTAATAAAACACTTGAATGACATTATTATATGTTAACAACAAATATTTTTAATTGTATCAAGAGAAAATGTTAAGATGGTAACACAACAAGACAATCTAAGACACATCTAAGTCAATATCATGAGATACTGATAAAAGATGATGGAAATTTTTTTTTCCTGTTAGTGATGCTAATACAGGGCAACAATGACATAGTTTGCAATCCTTCCAGCTTGTCAGAATGAAATTATACATTTCTTGAAAATTTGCGTTAGTTTTGGCAAGTTTCACATATTTCAAATTTGAGACAAAGAGGTTAAATATATTTTCACTTTGCACTATTTTCAGCTTCACATAATTCAAAGTTGCATAAAGCAATACTAAACCAAATTTTCAAAAGGTTTTCTACTCTAAAAAGAAAATACATGAATGTAGTAAAAGAGGAAAATATTATAGTTTTGTTAATTCCAACTAACACCAACTAATTGGTGGCATTAGCCAATATTTACAGAATAAGGAACTTGGATACAAATAATAAAATAAAGAAGAAATGCATTCTCATTAATAATCTAGGGTTAAACTATAAGATTTAAAACAAAGGTTAGTGCATAATATATTTCTCTAGGTTTTTTGGAGACCAAGGTGCAAACCAAAAACACTATTTGAATGCAATATCCAAAATGAAAATAAACTGAAGCAGCATTATCAGGAAAAATATTAACAAAAGACTTACATCTTCAGTGATCTTTGCTGCCCCTTTAATAACTGCACCTGTTATAAATTAAAACATGTATATTATCTCCGGAATATATAGAAGTAAACAATGAGACCAACATGTAACTTCCTCTCACTAAGGTGGGAGTCTAGACCAGAATTTCTAAAAAATGGTCCAAGGAGACTCTGCATCAGTATCACCAGAGTACTGGGTAAAGGTAAGGATTCCTGGGCCACAACTCCATCCTACTGTATTAGAATCTCTGATGGTAAAGGAACGAGTATATTAAAATCATTCAGGTTCTTAATAAAATAAACTACAAAGGTTGGGTGCAGTGGCTCACGCCTGTAATCCTAATACTCTATCAGCTGAGGCGAGTGGATTTCCTGAGCTCAGGAATTCAAGACCAGCCTGAGCCAGAGTGAGACTGTCTCCAAAATAGCTGGGCATTGGGTGGCGCCTGTGGCTCAGTGAATAGGGCCCTGGCCCCATATACTGACGGTGGCGGGTTTGAACCTGGTCCCCACCAAACTGCAACAAAAAAATAGCCGAGCAGGCTCGCCGCCTGTGGCTCAACGGGCTAAGACACCAGCCACGTACACCTGAGCTGGCAGGTTCAAATCCAGCCCCGGCCCACCAAACAACAATGACAGCTGCAAACAAAAAAATGGCCGGGCCGGGCGTTGTGGCGGGCATCTGTAGTCCCAGCTACTTGGGAGGCAGAGGCAGGAGACTCGCTTGAGCCCAGTAATTGGAGGTTGCTGTGAGCTGTGATGCCATAGCACTCTATCCAGGGTGACAGCTTGAGGCTCTGCCTCAAAAAAAAAAAAAAAAAATAGCCGGGCATTGTGGGAGGCGCCCGTAGTCCCAGCTACTCAGGAGGCTGAGGCAAGAGAATCACCTAAGCCCAAAAGCTAGAGATTGCTGTGAGCTATGATGCTACAGCACTCTACCGAGGGTGACAAAATGAGACTCTGTCTCAAAAAAAAAAAAAAATAGCTGGGCACTGTGGCAGGATCCTATAGTTCCAGCTACTTGGGAGGCTGAGACAAGAGAATTGTTTGAGTCCAAGAGTTTGCAGTTGCTGTGAGCTAGGATGACATGGCACTTTACCCAGAGAGATTGAGTGAGACTCTTAATAAATAAATAAATAAAAATAAACTACAGGCTGGGCATGGTAGCTCATGCCTGTAATCCCTGTAATATTGCTAAGAAATATTAGAAATACTGATACCTTAGAAATACTAACTGATCAAAATCAAGTTAAGACCTGGTATAAACAAAAAGGCAGCACATCCTGTTTAACAACTAGGTTTAACAGCATTCTTGGAGGCCAAGGCAGGTGGACTACTTGAGCTGAGAAGTTAAGAGACCAGCCTGGGAAGAGCAATAGCCCCTCTCTAAAACTAGCCAGGCACTGTGAAGGGCACCTGTAGTCCCAAGCACTAAGGAGGCTGAGGCAGGATTGCTTGAGCCCAAGAGTTGGAGGTTGCTGGAAGCTATGATGCCACAAGCACTCCACCAAAGGTGACAGAGACGCTGTCTCAAAAAATATATACATATACATACCACTTCCTTTCCCACTCACATCACCTTATTTGCTATCCACTTTCCTTAAAGTGGGGCACGTTTGTTTATATAATGTAATGAAAGTTATTACCAGTAAGAACTACTTAGGCTAGACAACACTCATCAGCTCATACCTTTTAAAACATTGTTAGTGATCACTGTGGGCTGGGCAGCAGGTATTTTTGCCAGTGATACCACGTTGGTTATAACTGGTGTTATATTTGTCCTTGCAGAAGGGAGCACCTTAAAAGCGGTTGGTACCTTAGAAATATTAACTGATTAAAATAAACAAAGTTAAGACCTGGTATAAACAGAAGGGCCACATACCCACACACCCTGTTTAACGACTAGGTTTTCAAGGAGCAATGCAAATATCTAACTCTGTATAATGTTGGGTTAGGTGATTCTGGTCAGATTAGTGATCACTGGAATTAAAGAGAGCCTGATTCTATAAAATTCTATAAACCTCAAAGGACATTTAACAGGTAAAAATACAAGCATTAGCTTCAGGACTAAACAGGTTGTTCTATTAGTGAATATTAAAACTCCTACACCTAAGCTCACTTTAAATAAAAATTTAACATGACAATTTTTATAAATAACTTGATAAGGAACCTGTCCACCCACATAAACAATGGTTTTCTTAAACCCACATTACAAAATGAATGTTCTATCACCAACCTGACTGGTCCTAGGCAATGAATGGCTAACAGAAGAGATTAGCACAGGCATGTATGATTAAGATAATGCAAAGGCCAGACTGCAAAGAGCCAAAGCACATGGAAACTGCCAATTAGGCAGCAGCACTCCAGGCCTGAATCCAGACACAATACCAAGGGTTTCAACCTAATATTTAGAAAGGAGAACTACTTTATGAACATACCACACATCTATCTACTCACCTGGATATTCTGACCACATTAGCTGTCCTACTTGAAAAAATATTTTATTCTTAGCCAGGAAAAACTTTGCTACCCATGAAGAACTGGTCTACTTTTTTTTCTGAGATAATTAATGTGTTGTTCTTTTTTTCTGAGCTACAAGCAAGTTCCAGATCAAATCTTATGCCAGCCACAGCAACTGTATTAACGTACTTGTATCTTTGCCCTTTGTTTGCCCTGATTTTCTAGTCTTATTTCTTGTTTAACTGAATAGCACATATCCTTTAGTGTAAGTTATGTACAGATCAATTCAATCAAAAGCAATCATATCTAATTTTCTTGTAAAAGTTAGTGCTTGGACATTTATTGACTTTTGTTGTTGTTCTTGACTAAGAAAGCAAAAAGCATTAGAATTAATTTTCCCTCAAGGGCAATCTTTAAGGATTCTTTAAGGAAATTCAGTCTATTTGAATCAAGAGAAATTTTGTTTTTATTATATTATTTACAACCATATGTACTTATAGTATACTCTAGCACTGACATAAAGATCCCATTAGCCAAGTTTAATTTTACCTTTATTTTGTGAAAGAGAATCATTCATCATTTGCTGATGACAAAACGCCAAGACACAAAATAGGTTACAGAAATGTTTGATGTTGCCTCGCCATTTTATGGACTCACTTAGCTTACCCTGTCGTTTACAACCATCACACTTGGCCATCTGAAAAAGATATAAAACAAGATAGGCTCAAAACTATAAAATAATGAAAAGATAACATTAATAATAAAACCAGAGGCACTATGAATACAGAATGCATGAATCAGTGGAGACAACAAAATGTAAGGTACTTACCTTAAAATATTATCACTAAAAATGTATTTAATTACATGTTCATTTTGGTGTCATAAGTTAAGAAAATATAAGCACTGTTTTTTTGCTTTCAAAATTACTAATGAAGCAGGCGCAGCGCCTGTGGCTCAATGGGCTTAGGCGCCAGCCATGTACACCTGAGCTGGCGGGTTCGAATCCAGCCAGGGCCCACCAAACAATGACAGCTGCAACCAAAAAATGGCCAGGCGTTGTGGCAGGCGCCTGTAGTCCCAGCTACTCGGGAGGCTGAGGCAAGAGAATCACCTAAGCCCAGGAATTGGAAGTTGCTGTGAGCTGTGATGTCACAGCACTCTATCTAGGGTGACAGCTTGAGTCTCTGTCTCAAAAAAAAAAAATTACTAATGAAGCAATTTAAAGATAACTTCTACTTTTAAAAAAATTAAGAAGCAGCTTACTATGGTAGAAAACAATATAGACTTTGGAGTCATAAAGACTTTGATTCATCAACAAATATCTAATCAGACACCCTTTGTCTTAAGCACTATGATTGGTCCTGATCATATAATGATGAAAAGATATTTACCCTCCCCTCTCAAAAGAAAATCCTGTTTTGGGGAAGAGATAGACAAGTAAACAATGATTTCACTAGAGTGTAATAAGTACTGTCCAGATGTCAACCGCCAGCTTCCTCAAGGGCATATTACTTAACCTCCTTGGACCTCATTTTTTCCCTTTTTTTCCCCCCTTTATTTATAAACTGGCAATAATAGTCCAACCTCTCAGGACTATGGTGATTAAATAAAATAATACTTATGGAGCACCAGATATGTATTAGTAGCGATTTAGTTAACCATGGCTATTGTTAGCCTTTCAAAAAGGTAATCTTTTTTAAAAGGAGGTAAGGTTGTCAGTCATTGTCATTTGACCTATAAAGTAAGAACAACGTCTGACTTCAAGTTCCTAAAAGTAACCTGAATGAGAGAGCCAATTAAGGAAAATTGTGTGAATTTCTAACCTGAAAGTACCCAGTTATAAACAAGGTCAATGTGCCTTATAAGAAAGCAAAAACAAAGGGAGCATATCTTCAATCAACAGGAAAGTCTCCAGAAATCCTATGCTCTTTACTCCAAAGATTTCATGTTTGTATTCAATCAAATTTTGCTATCATACCCAATGATTTTTTACCTAGCTCTAAACACCAAATTTTTCTTTTCTTTCTTTTTTTTAATACATGCAGATGGTACAAGTTGAATTCTATTACATGTATGTATTGTATAGTGGCTGAGTCTTGGCTTGTGGATGTACCCATCACCCAAAGAGTACACACTGTACCCTGCAGGCAACTTTTTATCCTTCAACTCTTCCAACCCCCTTTTGAATCTCCAATGTCCATTACACCACTCTTTGTGCCCTTGTGTACCCATTGTTTAGTCATAACATGCACCATTTATTTTTCTGTTCCAAAGTTACTTCACTTAGGATAATGGCCTCCAATTCCATCAAATTGTTGCAAAGAATAAAATTCATTCCATTTTATGGCTAAGTAGTACTTCATGGGGGGGTGTGTATATATACAACACATTTTCTAAATCCACTCATCAGTTAATGGGTACTTAGGTTGATTCCATATTTTTGCGATTGTAAATTGTGCTGCCACAAACACTTAAGTGTGGATATCTTTATGATATAATGTTTTCTTTTCCTCTGGGTATATACCCAGTTAGTGGACTTGCAGGATCATACAGTAGATCTATTTTTAGTTCTTTGAGAAATCTCCACACTGATCTCCACTAAACACCAAATTTTTCTTCACACAATTTGAACAAATTTTAACTAAAAAACTACTTTGCACTAACTTCACCAAAAAAGTACATCATATTTACCTGATAAAACAGAACTGTAAATTTGGACATGCAATCTTCACAGCAAAACTCTTCTAACTTCCCCTCCAATCGATTTTCTACCAAATTCGGGGATGTTTGTGAACAATAACTACACATCTTACAATAGCTTCCCCATCGTTCTCCAAAGTCACGGGCAGAGAGGAATTTGCAAACTGAGAACCAGAGGGATGAAAGGAAGAAACATCAAATTTACATTAATGTAAAGGACATAAAGTGAGTTTCTATGATCTTAGATATAAACTTTAAGCAAATTTCTAAATTTGCTAACACAATTATTTATCTCCTAATTAACCACTGTCTCTATATTCATATCAATCAAATATATACATATTTGTATACATACACACAAATCAAACTGTATACATATATACAAATCAAATTCATATTGCCTTATTTTTTTCACCTTTTAAATATACTTTAAATACTAGGCCACTTATATTCAAAAGCGTTAGCTATAAAAGTTTCTTAAGCCAAGAAGCAACAATTGCTTAAGTTCTCTCTTTACAAATGGGTACAAGATGAAAAGTATCTCTGTCATAGCTAAATTTATAAAGAGACTTTTCATATTAATACCATTGTTCTAATTATTTTTGATAGTTTTTTTGAGATTACATCTAAAAACATAGACTTTAAAGTAAATTAAGTATAAACAATATAAAAGCCTCAAATTATACCTTACGATAAACATTACTTGAAAATTAATCATGAATTAATAATGAACGAATGATCATGTAACATTATGAATTATTATATAACAACCACATGCTCTGCCGATAAAAACAAACTTTTTTCTTTACCTTCACTACAGAATGGCTTATCAACCCCTGAAAATCTCACAGTCTCCTTTATAATTTTCTGCAGTTTACAGTAATCACACATTGCCATAACTTTATTTTTCTTTTTGTATTCATCAGAGCAAGTCTTGCCACAGAACAAAAACATTTTACCCTGCGGAGAAATAACAGCCATTAAGATCTAAAAAAACAAAACAAAACAAAAAAAGATCTAACTAAACAGTTGTTTTATCTTTAAGAAATCCTTTCCTGGGTGGTGCCTATGGCTCAGTGAGTAGGGCGCCCACCCCATATACTGAGGGTGGCAGGTTTAAACCCGGCCTTGGTCAAACTGCAACAAAAAAATAGCTGGACTTTGTGGGCGCCTATAGTTCCAGCTACTTGGGAGGCTGAGGCAAGAGAATCGCCTAAGCCCAGGACCTGGAGGTTGCTATGAACTGTGTGATGCCACAAGGGTGATAAAGTGAGACTTTGTCTCTACCAAAAAAAAAAAGAAATCCTTTCCTTCTCATTTCAAAGCAAACTGAGCAACTATCAAAGATGGAAAGACAAAAGTGCCTCCAGGAAGTATGTTTATATTATCCCTTTCACAATCTCCCTTTACCTTGTAGAAAAGAAGTTCTGGTTTTGCAGCAAACAGATGATTACACTGCTGACACTTGAGTTTAACAACTCTGTGGGTTAAAACAACTTGCTGGGATTGTTTAGCAAGAGGCTGGAGACCGGTTGCAGAGCCACTGGAGCCACCGGCGGAGCTGGGGGAAGTCGCAGAGCTATTACCTCCTCCTGCAGGTACTGCTGACCCAGAGGGTGGGCTTATGACTGAGCGGCCCTGAGACGGGGTTACCGCTGAGGACTTTGTTCCTTTGGGCTTGTTAAATACATTCTGAACGAATACGAACACAGCAAAGATTTTAGCAATGGAGAAATAACATGACTTGGTAATTCAGACTTCCTCATTTTAATCATGTCCTCACATTTTTTTCAAAAACTTCTATCTCACAGAGAGTTTAAATGACATACTTCCAGAATAGAAAAGGACTGAGAAATATAACATTAAATAAAAGTTCAAAAACTAGAATTCAGGCCATCCAAAGACTTCCAGCATATGCCTCTAATAAATCATAGCAGGCTTCTCCTTCCCCTCCAAATACCGCCTGCCCTGCACTCTCATCACCCACCAGCTCCTGATGGCTGTTAAGACGCAGTAGCTACCAGAGTCTCTTTCACCATGACACCAGGGAGACTGCTTCAGGCATCTTCTCACCTGGGGGATCACTAAACTCTACTCTTTCTAGGTGCGTTGTAGAGAGGGAGGGAAAAATGAGACAAGTGGATACTGACAGTTCCATGACAGGAATCATTAGGTATCTGGGCAGGGATGAGAGGAAGGGGCACGTTGAGTCCCATCAGGCTACTGTTCTTACCTTTACACCTACCCAAATCATATACCAGCTTCCATTCTTTTGAAAGGGAGAGAGTCAAGGGAGAAAGTGGGAGGGAAGGGTAGTTTAGGGGAGGACGTTAAAGAAAAAAGAAAATTCAGAGGCTAACTATCTGGGCTAGGACATTTTGTAGAAATGATCTTCAGGAGCCTGGTTCAATAGACTTTTTATTCATTCATTTATTTCATTTATTTTTTTTATTTTTTTTGAGACAGAGTCTCACTACGTCACCCTCGATAGAATGCTGTGGTGCCATGGCTCACCACAACCTCAAACCCTTGGACTTAAGCAATTCTCTTGCCTCAGCCTCCCAAGTAGCTGGGACTACAGGTGCCCACCCCAATGCCCAGCTATATTTTTGTTGTTGTTGTTGCAGTTGTCATTGTTTGCTTTAGCTGCCTGGGTCAGGTTCGAACCCACTAGCCTAGGTGTATGTGGCCAGCACCCTACCCAATGAGCTACGGACACTACCCACAACAGACTTGTAAAAAATGTTCCAGGTGGCATCTGTGGCTCAGTGGGTAGGCACTGGCCCCATATACTGAGGGTGGCGGGTTTGAACCTGGCCCCAGCCAAACTGCAACAAAAAATAGCCAGGCGTTGTGGCAGGCGCCTGTAGTCCCACCTACTCAGGAGGCTGAGGCAAGAGAATAACCTAAGCCCAAGAGGTGGAGATTGCTGTGAGCTGTGATGCCACAACACTCTACTGAGGGCGATAAAGTGAGACTGTGTCGCTAAAAAATAAATAAATAAATAATTTTTTAAAAAGTTAAGTATAGGCCAGCAACCACAGATCAATGCCTAAGAAGACTGCAAGGATACAGTACTACCTGAGATCATACCTGGAAAGCCACCACACAGCTGGAGCTGCAGAAGCTGTATATAGTTCCATTTGACATGGCCAGGTGATACTGAGGGATTGCTGAGGTTTTACAACTATGACACGAAACCTGGACACCTTGGTGACAAAAAATAAAAACCAATAAATAAGTTACACTAATGAACAAATCCAAAAATGTATTAAGAGAATGAAAAAATCAAATATTCAGTAATATATTTAAAAAATCAAACTTTACAAAAGATACCTGCAAATCTAATTATGACTAATTGCAATTAAGTCCCTATTACACAAAAACTAACTTGAAACTTATGTTTTTTTTTCTTTCTTTTCACATATGAAACTAGAAGATACTATATATACCTCAACTAAGAAAATCAGTGTAAAACTAAATCATATATTTATCATTCCTTTAAAAGTAAAGCAATCCTGGATCTTTATTTAACCATATAGTTAAATTTAGTTTGTATACAAAATGAAAGAAAAGTAGTTACATTCTTCTTTAGTAGTTATTAAATCTATAAAATTATCAAATTTAAGCATTACCTGAAGAAGTAACAGTCTTAACTCTGTAAGCAGATAAGCAATTAATAGAGCAGAAAAGCTCGGTTTTTCCTGAGTCATTGGTAGTCTCAATCATTTCAGCTGAGGGCCTCAATGATTTCCCCAAGGCATATGGAGGTGTTTGAGCTGAATTCTATTAAAATAAAATAACATTTAGATAACTAGTACACACATACATATTTGTATATTGTAGAAAAAAGAAAAGCTACCTACAACCACTGACTTCTTTTTTTTTTTTATTTTTTTCTTTAGAGACAGAGTCTCACTTTATCATCCTCAGTAGAATGCCCTGCCATCACAGCTTACAGCAACCTCCAACTCCTGGGCTTAGGCGATTCTCTTGCCTCAGCCTCCCGAGTAGCTGGGACTACAGGCAGCTGCCACAATGCCCGGCTATTTTTTTGTTGCAGTTTGGCCGGGGCCAGGTTTGAACACACCACCCTTGGTATTTGGGGCCAGCGCCCTACCCATTGAGCCACAGGCGCCACCCCAACCACTGCCTTTGACTGAGAAGAAATATTTGAGCGTAACAATGAGATCACACTATTGGGATGTGAGAAAAATAAGTTGTTCCAAACAATAATAAAATGTAAAATAAAGGCTCAGCACCTGTAGCTCAGTGGGCTAAGGCGCCAGCCATGTAAACCTGAGCTGGCGGGTTCAAATCCAGCCTGGGCCCGCCAACCAACAATGACGGCTGCAACCCAAACAAAAATAGCCAGGCGTTGTGGCGGGCGCCTGTAGTCCCAGCTACTTGGGAGGCGGAGGCAGGAGACTCGCTTGAGCCCAGGAATTGGAGGTTGCTGTGAGCTGTGATGCCACAACACTCTACCCAGGGCAACAGCTTGAGGCTCTGTCTCAAAAAAAAAAAAAATGTAAAATAAAAATACAAACTGAACAAAATTAGTAACTACTCAGATATCTTAGCAAAACACACAAAAATTTACAAGTAATAAAGTAGGTGGTCAAAGCATACTTTTTTCATCGCAGATAACCAAAGACAACCAGCTTGATAAATCAAAGGGCCATCCCCACTACTGACTCAGACATTAATCTAAGAGAGTCTACCACACCTTGAAGGGGTAAGACTTATGAGGCTCTTTAGCAGGAGATAGAAATGATATACCATGTATATTTGGAGATCCTGTAGAACTACTTGTTTCTCAAGCTGAAAGTCATAATAAAATTTGCCTAAAAGCTTACTCATGTTTTAAGAAATAATAATGGGGGCGGCGCCTATGGCTAAGTGGATAGGGCGTCAGCCCCATATACTGAGGGTGGTGGGTTCAAACCCAGCTCTGGCGAAACTTAAACAAAAAAATAGCCAGGCATTGTGGCAGGTGCCTATAGTTCCAGCTACTCGGGAGGCTGAGACAAGAGAATCGCCTAAGCCCAGGAGTTGGAGGTTGCTGTGAGCTGGGACACCACAGCACTCTACTGAGGGCGACAAAGTGAGACTCTGTCTCTAAAAAAAAAAAGAAAAGAAAGAAATTAAACTTATTTCATCAGAGTCCAAGGTTCAGTTCCTAATTACTACACTATGCTGTCACTGATGCACCATAAGGTCATTCAGTGGTAGAAAATAAAAATTGTGACATTTCACTACATAATTTTCCTACTAAAAGGGGAACATCATCTATGCAGTTACCAAAGATAGAGCACAACATAGTAACAAAATTAGGAATGGAACTGATTTTTGGATCACATATAAAATAACACAGATTCTTTTCCTGTGAAAGTAGTAATCAGACTATCAAAGTGGTAACTCTTAAAAAGAAATACTTTTCAGAAATGAATGTCTGCTACCAGGAATTAACAAATCTGAAAACTGAAAAAAAAAAAATTAGTTATGATGTATATACAACCTAAGAAAAATAACTTTTCTTTGTTTGCTGAGGCAGACTCACACTTTCTTGCCCAGGTAGAGTGCCATGGCATCATAGTTCATAGCAACCTGAAAATCTTGGGCTTAAGCAATCCTACTGCCTCAGCCTCCCAATAGCTGGGACTACAGGCGCTCACTGCAACACCCAGATGGGTCTCACTCTTGCTCAGGCTGGTCCTGAACTCCTGAGCTCAAGTGTTCCAGCCACTTCAGCCTCTCACAGTACTAGCCTCTTACAGGCATAAGTCACCATGCCTGGCCCAAGAAAAATAACTTTTATAGGCTCGGCGCCTGTGGCTCAACGGGCTAAGGCGCCAGCCATGTACACCTACGCTGGCGGGTTCGAATCCAGCCCGGGCCTGCCAAACAACAATGATGGCTACGACCGAAAAATGGCCGGGCGCTGTGGCGGGCGCCTGTAGTCCCAGCTACTTGGGAGGCAGAGGCAGGAGACTCGCTTGAGCCCAAGAATCAGAGGTTGCTGTGAGCTGTGATGCCACTGCACTCTATCCAGGGTGATGGCTTGAGGCTCTGTCTCAAAAAAAAAAAACATGTTTGGGGTTAGCATAGTCCAAAAATCT
>CAUYON010070783.1:0-19843 GCA_963573935.1 Arctocebus calabarensis | reverse complement strand
TCCAATGATTGGCAAAAGAAAGCCAAACAAAAACTATACACAAGCAAACAATCTTCACTGCATTTTTAAAATCCAGACCTGTTAAATAAAAGGGGAAAGGGAGGGGAGGGGAGGGGGGAGGATGGGTGGAGGGAGGGCAATTAGTGGGAACACACCTACGGTGCATCTTAGCAGGGTACTGGTGAAACTTTAAGGTAGAGTATCAATGTCTTTATATAGTGATCAAGAAAATGCCATGAAGGCTATCTGTAACAGTACGATCAAAATATTTCTGAATGTATATGAAGCACATCGTGCCCTATGATAGCACCAATGTACACAATTATGATTCAATAAAATTATAAAAAAGAAAAGCCTAGATTTACGCACATTTTGAATTAATAGAATATCGGTTTCTACTGACACTACTAAATATAGGTGAAAAATACTTAAAGAATATGTTTGAGGAGGTGCCCCACTACCTGTTAGGACACCATGTCTTTCTAATCCTGCTCATACCTGGACCCATCCTGCAGAGATCATTTGAGAATAAAATGGTCCAGCTATATCAGTTAAAGTGTGAACTGGAATTAAGAACTTTATTTTACAACTCTGGGCAGAAACCATCTAAAGGATACATAAAAATTTTCTGGTAAGGTATCATTAGAAATTAATATTTTGAGATCTCCATTGGAGCTGGAGAAGATTTTCATGATATTGGATAGAAAATAGAAAACACAGTGGTGGAAAACCTTATTGTCGAGCTCGGGCATATCAAATAACATAGTCCCCAATAAATGCTATGTGACAGTCCGTCTTTTCAGGGAAAGCTCTTCTGATTTGTATTGGCATTATGTAAAACTCAGTATTTTTTATTTTAGATGAGCAGGAAGATCTGTATTTAATATATGAGGAGGATGACTCTTTAAATGATGTTTATGGGTTATTTTTTTCCCCTTCTTAGAAACTTTATAAAGTTATGCACTGCTCTATTCTACTTCTGCAAAGTCAGACCAGTTAAGTGCAGCTTTCTAGAGAGAGAGTCATGCTACTACCGGCTTTTTGGTGTTTTCTTCCTCAAGTTTGACATGGGTCTGAATTGCAAGCTCTTCAAGTTCTTGCTTTGCTTCGAGTTCTTCCTCGGACTCTTCGTCAAATTCAGGTCCAATTCTCTTTTCAGTTTTGAGCATTAATTTCTCTTGAAGAGCTTCTTCAAACTGAATATGAAAGATTTCTAGCTTTTCTGCCAACTGTCTTCCACATATAGTTTTGCCAGAGCCATGAGGGCCGAGAAGGCATATTCTTAATGGAGGAGCCTGGCACAGGAGAATAGGGGGGGTGGGGGGGTGGACAGAGGCAGAGCAAAGAAAAGGCAGCTTTGAGTAATTTGGAAAATGTAATGCTTATTAATTGCTCTTGTTAGGACTAGGTAGGAATTATTACCTCATGAACTCAAGCATGTTTAGACATTAGGATTTTCATTAACATAATTCATTGCATCAACAGTGGTCCTCAGGGAGCATCACTAACCATACAATGTTTTCACATCATATGCCAAAAGGCATTTAATAAAATTCAGTTTAATTATCTTTGTTCTTAAAAAAAGTTTTAGTTAATAAAGAATGGAAAGACACTTTCTTAGCATGATAAAAAAGTTCTCCACCAAACAAAAAGCCCGTTACTAACAAAACTCTGTAGAGTCTTCTCCATTTATTTCCGTGATCTTTAGACCAGAGATGAGAAGCCTGAAGCCAGAGAACCTACAGTTGTGTGGCTCAACCATTGGATCTGAAATTGTCAAGGTCCATGGTGAGAGTTGGGATGAAGTAGGAGCTAAGTCTTCTGTGATTGAGAGGAAGTATTGTGAAATTGGTAGGTGACAGCAACCAGGAGGGAGGGTTGGGGATACATCAGGGTAGTATAAATTACAGAAAGGGTGGAGATTTTGCAAGAGGAGGAGAAAAAAGTAGAATGGTATGTGATTATGTAGCTGTTAGTCTCACATATGTTTGGATCACATTTTAACTTCCTCAGTGATAAAACTGCTCATCTACGTGGCTTGGCACCAGTAGCACAGTGGTTATGGCACCAGCCACATACAGGTTTGAACGTGGCCCGGGCCAGCTAAAAATTGCAACAACAACAAAATAGCTGGGTATTGTGGTGGGTGCCTGTAGTCCCTGCTACTTGGGAGGCTGAGGCAAGAGAATCACTCAAGCCCGAGAGTTTGATGCCACAGCACTCTACTGAGGGTGACAAAGTGAGACTCTGTCTCAAAAAAAATTGCTCATCTAGCAGTGAAACCTCTGACAATTAAAGTTGTCTGTCACTCAGAGGGTATTAAGATAGCTGGGAGCAAAGGGAAATGTTCCTGAAATACTGAGCTTTGCAGAAGTATGGAAGCACCATCAGGATTTTAGGATTTTATCCCCATGGATTTGTATAAAACAAGGCCATAGATCACAAGGCAAACCAGAGTGAGAGAAAATGACAGCCAGAAGCAACAAGAAAACAAGACAAATGGCCACAGTCTTTAAATGACCCCCCCCCCACCAACAGATTGGGGCTTCTTAGTGAAGGCACTAATATCTCTGTGGGAACTATTATAAAAGTTGAGGTTCTTAAAAATGGCCCAAATTATCCAGAAGAGTTTAAATCATGTTCTATTCAGCTTAAGAAGGCATTGTTGTTATCAATGGTGTTATCTAAAGTAAGACAATATGTTATGATTTACTTGACCTAGTAATCTCATCCCAGGGAATTAAGGGATAGTGATAAAATAATTCAGGAAAAACACACACAACTAATTCATTTTTGACAAAAGTGTCAAGAACATACATTGAACAAAGGACAGTCTCTTTAATAAATGGTGCTGGATAAACTAGAAGAATATTAAGAATAATGAAACTAGATCCCTATTTTACACTATTCATAAAAATCAATTCAAAATAGATGAAAAATTTAAATGTAGTAGCTGAAACTATGAAACTAGTAGAAGAAAACATAGGGAAAACACAATAGGACATTGGTTTAGATGGAGGGGTTTTTTTTTTTTTTGAGTATGACCTCAAAAGCACAGGCAATGAAAGCAAAAATAGAAAGTGGGATTGTATCAAGCTAAAAATCTTCTGCACAGCAAAGGAAATGATGAACAAAGTGAAGAGACAATCTACAGAATAGAAGAAAATATTGATGACCTATCCATCCACAAGGGGTTAATAACTAAAATACATAAGGAATGCAAACAAGTCAATAGCAAAAAACCCAATAATCCAAGTAAAAAATGGGCAAAAGACCTGAACTCACATTTCTCAAAAGAAGATATGTAAATGACTAATGCAGATCTGAAAAAATGTTCAACATCACTAATCATCAGGGAAATGCAAATCAAAACCACAATTAAATTATCATCTCACCCCAGTTAGAATATCTATTGTCAAAAAGACAAACAAACAAGCAAAAAACAAAACAAAACAAAAGCCTAAAACCCCTTGCTAGCAAGGATGTGGAGAAAGAAAAACACTCGTAAACTTGATGGAAATGTAAAGTAGTGCAGCCATTATAAAACAAAGTGTAGTTGTTTTCTTAAAAAAACTAAAAATAGAACTACCATATGAACCAGCCTTTCCACTGCTAGGGATGTATCTAAAAGAAAGGAAATCAGCATATCAAAGAGATATTTGCACTTCTGTTTGTTGTAGCACTATATCATAATAGCCAAGACATGTAATCTGCCTAAATGCCTATCAATGGATGAATGGATAGATAAAATGTAAGATATACACACAATGTAATATTATTCAGCTATAGAAAAGAATGAAATCCCATAATTTGCAGCAACATAAAAGGAACTGGAGGTCATAATGATAAGTGAAATAAACCAGGCATGGAAAGAAAAATATTGCATGTCTTCACTCTAAGTTGGAAGTAAAAAGTCATCTCATGGAGTTAGAGAGTATAATCATGGTTACCAGAGGCTAGGAAAAGAAGGAGGGAGTAGGGATGAAGAGAACTTGGTTAAGAGGTACAAAAATATAGGAAGATAGAAAGAATAAATTCTAGTATTCAATAGTACAGAAGGGAAATTATAGTTAACAACAGTTTATTTCAAAATAGTTAGAAGAAAAGTGTAGTGTTCCTATTGTGAAGAAAAGATAAATGTTTGAGGTTATGGACACCCCAATGACCCTGATTTGATCATTATACATTATATATATACAGGTATCAAAATATAAAACCCCAAACACACACAACTATTATATATCAATAAAAAATTAAAAGTCTTGGACTTAAAATGTCAAAATAATTTTACCATTTTAATCATCTTCAAGTGTACAATTTAGTGGCCTTAAATATATTTACAATGTTGAAATCATCATCACCATCCATCTCCAGAATCTCTTTACCATCCCAAACTGGAATATTGTAACTATTAAATAATAACTCCCATTCCTCCCCTCCATAAACCCTGTTAACCACTATTATATTTTCTGTGTCTATGAATTGCCCTTTCTAAGTGCCTCATGTAAGTGGAATTATATGGTGTTTCAAATTTGTTTCTGGCTCAATAAATATTTTTAAAAGAAGATAGAAAATTGTTTTGATGATGAGAAAAAGAATAAAAAAACCCCATTCATATGAACTTAGGAAAAAATTGGTTATTTTATAGCCATGGTAACAGTAGCCACTCAGTCAATTTTGAACTGGTTTAATTCATCAAGGTCAACTTACCTCAAGGAACACATCAACCAATCAGGGATGGACTTAACTCTATGACGTTCCTCTGAGTGTGAACCAGTCAATAGCGGTCATGCCTGAGTAATCACACTTCTATAGATGACTCTAACCTGCTTATGCCTCTAAAAGTCTACCAATACCATACTTTTGAAAAATTCTCCAAAAGGTCATTGGCCTGCTGTGCTCCAAGAGACTAACTAGCATGGCTAACCCTCAATATGGTAAGCAGTAAATCTAGCTACATGTTTTTATTTAATTTAAAAAGACAGATATTAAGCATTGGCTTGACACAAGTCATTACTGTAGAAATCAAACTAGATAATTATTTTATGTTATATTCCAAAATGTTGTTCTTTGAATCTAGATATTTTCACTATATTGTCATATCAGCTTGGAGACCTCACTAATTGGTCCTTAAAAAAGTACTTAGGAGAAATCAAAAGTACTTAGGACAAGAATACTTTTTCACCTTCAATGGTTCTCCATGAGCCACATAGTCCTCGGGATGGTCCAAAAACTTATCTTTAGCTTCTGGACTTGAAAAATAGTAGATCTTTTCTCGATATTTAACTGCATCATCTGTGCTGCCTGGTTGTAGGATGAAGTTTTCTTTGAGAACCACTGGACAAAAGTGCCTTGTATCTCCCAAATGCCTCCTTTTCTCTTTAATTCTATCTTCATTCTAGAAATGTTATTCAAAGTTTTAGACAGCATTATGAAAAAAGCATTTTGATGTAATACTAAGAAGAAAATTTTAAAAAATGCATCTGGAATAATATTTGATATATAACAATACAACTTTAAGGCAATCTACAAAAGGCTAGTCCTTATACTACTTTAATTAATTTAAAATATCAGTTTCTCATATCCAACTTCAATTGTAACCCAAATAAAGCAGCACTAAGAATGAAGGTGTCCTCAGCCCCCTATAGACATAGGTGTAATGAAAAACTCCAGGATGTGCTGATTCAGAATCATTGTGAGGTTAGTTTCTAAAATGAAATTAATCCTGAGAACTAAAAGCTGAATCAGGGTCACAACTTCTTACCCATTGCAAATTAAATGGGAGATGCAGGGCATAGTCCAGTATCAAACTCTCAAAATGGCACCTTGGACAGGTGACCAAAAAAGGGAGAGAAAGAAGCCTTAGGCTTGGCTTTGCTTCCAGCTAAGTGGATATAAAAACAATGTGCTTTTGAACTATCACTGGGTCAATGAAAAAGTAAAGATGGAAATCAAAAACAATTTTGAAACTAATGGAAATGAAAACACAGCATATCAAAGTCTGTGGGATACAGTAAAAGCAGTGGTAAGAGCATCAAATGCCAAACATCAAAAAAGTTGAGAAATCACAAATTAACAACCTAACATCACACATTAAGGAACTAGAAAACCAAGAATAAACCAATTCTGAAGTCAGATAGTAAGGTAAGAGCAGAACTACATGAAAGGCAGACCAAAAACAAAACAAAACTACCAAAAAACAAAGGATCAATGAAAAATGCAGTTGGTTCTTTGAAAAGATAAACAAAATTGATATACTGCTAGGTAGGTCAACCGAGAAAAAAGACCCTCTTGTTTTCTCTGCAATTTCTGTGTCATTCTCACTTGCTTCTTTCACCTCCTCAGCTGTTTCATGCATGCACTGTTATGCTGGTAAGTACTTTGGTCAATATTGCTTGGAAAATTACTTTGAATCAGTTTCATTACAGGTTGCCACCTCATCATCCATTGCAACAAAACATTTAAAATCTACTCCTTTGAAGCCTGCCATGGGATATGTACTGAGTGATGGGGCAAAAACATTATGTCCTTGGGTTGTTACAAATCCAACTTTCATGAAACATTTTTGTATCATTTCTGGCTGATCTTTATTCCAAACTGAACTAATTCAGAGGACAGTGTCCAGAGTATTAACTGATGCAGCAGACAACCTTGCTCCTATGGGTGAACTACAGGTTTGTGTTTTAGTAATGACCCACTCAGGGCTTTGGGCTTGGTAGTGCATTTTAAAAGTTTTGATGATACTTTGGTCAAAAAGTTGGATTTCTGAGGTCATGTTTGGAGGCAGAAATTTCAGCATCATGTTTGTGAGATGATTTACTTTGGGTGTCCAGAACAGTTGTCTAGAATAGACCATTTCTTCCTCTTTATTTCTCATTCTATATACCTTACTCCCTTCTCCAATAGGGCACCACTAATCCATGCACATTTGTTTGATCTCCAAGTGATGGGGAGGTCTTTGAGCTTCAGGTTCTTGGTACAGGAGGCTTTGCTGATTTACCAATCATCAAGGGCTTTAGTTTCTCTCTGGTTGAGCTAGTGTAAAGCAGAACTGTGAAACATTCTTTGGAAAGTTTTCTACTGTTACATTTGTCTCCCTTCACGACTAGGTTCCTTGTAAAAGAGTCTGCACTCAATCAGTGTTAAAGATGTCATCATCTTTGAAGTCTTTGGCAAAGTTTAGGAATTTTTTGATGAACTCTTCCACAACTTCTATTGGAGCTTCAGTGGATTCACTACACAAAGACTTTCTGAGCAATTTCATGTGGGCAGTTTAATGGCACTTGATGCTTTGAAATCTGCAACCCCAAATTCCTGTGTGAATTTTTTTTAGCAACTTCTTAGATCATCGGTCCAGAGTGTTGGGTGTTAACTGCCCTCATTTGTTTAAACTATTTAATGTGGCTTCACTGACTTCATCGAGAGAAGTTTTCCTTCTTTTCTGCTGTAGGTCTCTGCTTTCCTTACATCTCTTCAGGGGTTCATGTTTACATTTTTGGATGTAAAAGATGGTAACTGTGGTCTTTGCTAAGACCAAAATGTTCTGCCATCTTTCTTTGGCTGCTGCTTTCCAGAAAATGTAGAAGATCAATCTTTTCCTTCAATGTCATCTCTTTGAGTTCTTTCCTTTGGGTCATCGCATCTTGATTAACAGAAAAATTTTTCAGTACAGTAGAACCTCCACAGTTGACCACCTCCCTACATTGACCACTTCCTTAAGTTGTCCTAATTTTCATAGACTGGACATGCACTACAAGTATGCATCAATACAGTAGGCCTAATTCCTTATGTTGACCACTTTGGTATATTGACTGTAACAGTTTGTTACAGTCCTTCGGGTGGTCAACTTACAGCGGTCTCACTATAATTGGAGGATATACCTACAATTCAGACCAGTCCTTCATGCTGAGAAAATCTTCTGCAACACATGAGGATTACAGGTGTGAGCAACTGCATCTGGCCTGAGTTAGGGTGTATTTTAAATGAACTAAAAGAATAGAATTTGAATGTTCCTAACCAAAGAGATGATAAATGCCTGAGATGTTAGATATCTCAACTACCCTGATTTGATTAATTCACATTTATGGCTCTATCAAAATGTCATATGTGCCCTATAAATATATATAACTATTTTATACCCATAATAACTTAAAAAAATTGCGATGCCAAAGGAGTAGAATGGTGCCTGAATGCAGGTTGTTTCTGCTTGAGTATACTGCCTGATAATATCACATAAGCAGCTAGTTGCTCAAGACTCCATTGCTGTGTTTTACCTAAAATATCCACCTCTGTTAAATTTATACAAATTTATATCTTTAAAACCTATGTATCTTTTCTATAAAAGAAAATTTAAAAATTTCTCTTCTATCTTTTCGTGTTTTTTTTTAACATGCTAAGTAGCCCTGGCATTTCAGGGAGCCAAGAGAAACTGGGAAGGGAGAGAAAGTGTGCTAGAAAATGTTTATTTACACAATTGAGACTGTTTCTTTGTTTACATGGGGTCCAAAAGTGATAGTTACCACTTAATAGTGGTACATTTTCTTTGACTTGCCAAATGAATATAAGGGGTAGTAAAAGAAACATGCCTCTTCCTCTTCCTCTTCTTCCGGTTCCTCACCAACCTCTGTTTCAGCCTGATAGTCATCTGCTTCTTCCTCATAATCATCTGTATTTAACTCCCATGCAGTATACTGAAAGGGTCCTATTAAAAAAGAAGGAAGAGAAGGAGAGGAAAAGAATTATTGAGGAAAATATTTTTAGAATAAAAGGTTGTTAGCATATTACCACAATCAAAGATTAGGAAAATTAATTGTTATTATTGGTCTCTTACTCTACATATGTATGCAGATAGACCTTTACAAATTCCTCATGGGACAACTGTCCAGTATGGCCAGTGCTATTGGTGCCCCATGGTTGTTGTGATTGGCCAGAGCCTGTGCTATGATGGTTGCTAAGAGTTTTCTCATCATCCTTGGGCATATTGAGCATTTACTTCATAAAACATCAAGAAAATCTTTAAAGTTTCAAAATACTTTTACTACTATGCTTTGCTCTTGATAATACATGTTATGATCACAGCTCTTACTTTCCATAGTCTCAACTACTTTTTCAAGTAGTTCCTCTGGAGTCTTGTTGGGAATTTCCAAGTTTAAAATGTGAATGAAAGATTCATGAATGAATGCTTCCAGAATTTTCCATGCAGTGAGGAAATTATTAACCTTCTCTTTAAAGGGCTCCATTTCAACAACATCAGGATAAGAATCTTCTGGAAACTCAGGTAGTACGACTTTTGAGTAAAAGACAAAGGATACAAAAAAGGAATCTTTTAATATCGTATGTTTGCTATGTTGCTAAAATAATTTATTCTTTATACTATTTTTAAAACATTTGAAAGAAATACAATTCTAAGCAACAATAAACATTTACAAATTCATATTTTAATTATGCTTTGCTCTTATATTGGCTGTAGATAAATTATTACCTATTGCTAAAACACAAATGATTTGGATAATTAATATGAGTTTCTTATGGGAACTTTAACTGTTAACAAAATGTATAAAAGAAAATTTGATGAAAATCAGGGGCATAATCCGGTTAGATACAGTTTTTAAATTTAAATTTAAAAATATTATGGGGGTACCAATGTTTTAGGTTACATAGATTGTTTTTGTAGTGCTTAAGATATGGCAATAGGTGGGCCCGTCACCCAAATACTGTTCACAGTATACATTAGGGTTATTTGTTTTCCTCTTTCTTCCTCCCCCTTCCTCACTGGTTGCTTTTCCCTGAATTTTACTTCTCTCTATGCACATTTGCGCTCATCAAGTAGTTCAAGCTTAGTGAGTACATGTGGTTTTAAATTTCTTGAGACTTGATCAATCTTGGAGAATGGTCCACGTGCTACTGAGAAGAGTGTGTATTCTGCAGTTTTTGAGTAAGAGGTTATGTAAATGTTTGTTAAGTCCGTTTGATTTAGAGTTTGGTTTAAGTGTATTATTTCTTTATTTTTTGCTTTGAGGATGTATTGAGCTCTGATAGTGAAGTGTTTAGGTGCCCTGCAATTATGACAGTACTATTTCTTTCTTTGCTTTCACTGCTCAAGTAAGATTTGCTTAACTTATCTGACAGCTCCTGTGTTGGGTGCACATATCTGTCTAGGATTGTTATGTCTTCTTGTTGGATAGCTCCCTTTACCATTATATAATGACCTTTTTGTCTTTCTTTATCTTCTTTGGCTTAACCATTTCCAATCCAATTTTTCTGCCACCCACATATTCCCCAGCATTTATTTATTTTGGGTGGGAAAGAAGTTTGTGGCTTACTTGTAATTATCCTACAGTTTTGAAAAAGAAAACATAAATATGAATTCACTTGATGATTTCATTACCTATTTTAGGTTACATAAGTTAATTAAAGTGTTTTTATTTTTGTTTATAATTTTTTTTGAGTGTGATACTTCTTGAAGCAATCTCCAGAATGAACTCCAGGCGTCCTCTTGCTTGTCTCATAGTAGAAAATAGTTTCTCTTCTTCCTCCTTTCTCATTTCTTCTGCTGCAAACCATAAACTCCTTTGATTTTTTTTTTCACTTTTTATTATAAAATGCATCTTCCCAGTTAGCCTTTCCTCGGTGTCAGAAGATGATGGTCTTCTCTTTCTTGAATTTCTGTCCCTCATATTGTTCATAAGCTGAGTGATGAGATTCCTCCTGTAAGAAAGGTGTGTCTGCACTTTTTCTGCACTCTCGACCTTATCTAAAGACTAAAGGATGTAGCTGTTCACAACTGCAATTTCCATCAGCCAGAAGAACAATTTTTCCACCATTTGTAGGACCTCCTTATAAATCTGTAATATCCACAGTACTGATCAGCTCTGTCCACTGTTCCCATAAACTTTGTGTATTCTAAAATAACTGTCAGTTTTTCAAATTGAATAGGCTGTTTCTTCCTATAACCAGTGATCGACTGTGTTTGAAGGCCAAAGAATGTACTGAGCATCGTCACTAACCTCTTGTCATGGAATGAGAGGGAAAAAAAAAGTTTCAGATGTTTTCTGACATCAGAGTGGAATAGGAAAATCATTATGTTGGATGAGTTCCAATACAGGATTGGAAAAGGTTAAAGTCAACTTTATCTGACATGAGAAGAGCTGTATCTGCTCTCTTTTGATTTCCATTTGCATGGAATATGTCTCTTTCATTCTTTCATACTGAATCTGTGTGCATCCTTGAGGTTTAGATGTGTTTCCTGGAGACAACGGATAACTAGGTTGTGTTTGTTCATCCATTCAGCCCAGCTATGTCTTTTAAAAGGAGCATTCAGTTGGTTCACATTGACTGAGAGCATTGATATATGGGATATTGGTTTATTCATTCTATTGGGTAGTCCCTTATTGTTTTGTTTTACCTTATGTTTGATTGTTTTATAAGAGTTGTGAGTTTGGGGTTTTTTTAAGGTGAATTTACTCTGATGGGTATGTTGTGCTGATTTGTGTAGAGTGCTGTACCGAGCATTTTATGCAGGGCAGGTCTGGACATAGCAAATTTCCTCAGTGTTTACTTGCCTGGAAAGGACTTAATTTCTCCATCTATTGTGAAACTTAGTTTTGCAGGATATAAAATTCTAGGCTGACAGTTGTTCAGTTTAAATTGATTGAAGATGGAGCCCCAGTCTTTTCTGGCCTGTGAGATTTCCACTGAGAAGTCTACAGTTAGCTTGGTGGGTTTTCCTTTGTATGCTTTCATCTTGCTGCTTGAAGAACTTTTTTCTTCATTTCGACTTTGGACAGGTTGATTACTATGTGTTTCAGGAATGACCTCTTTGCTATGAATGATATCTATCTTACCAATGTTTGATGTCCATGCTGTATCAGTATGTCTGAATTTATAGCAATGTCTGGGATGTTTTCCTCAATAATTTCTTCAAATAGGTTTTCCATGCTTTTAGTTCTTACTTCTTCAACCTCAGGGATACTTATAATTTGAATGTTAGTTCACATCACATAGTGCTATGTCTCTCTCAGTGATTCCTTGGAGTTTTTCCATCCTCTTCTCTGCCTCTTTGAATGATTGGGTTATCTTGAGAGCCTTGTCTTCAAGTTCTCAGATTCTTTCTTCTCAGTTTAAACTGTTTTTAAAGCTTTCCACTACATTTTGAAGTTTCCTGAATGATTCTTTTATTTCTTTAAGTGTATTAGATCCCTTCTTATGTTGTCTAGCTCTCTAGTGACATTTTCATTTCTTTCATTGATTTCCTAAAATATGTTTGAACTTCTTTTTTTATTGGTTTTCAACTTTCTCTTTAATTCAATCATCTTATTTGCCACCCATATTCCAAATTCCCTTTCTGTCATTTTGGCAGTTTCCTTGTGGGGGTAATCTACTATAGTAGCTCCATTATGTTCTCTTGGGAGTGTTCAACTATTTTATTTTTTCATGTTGAAAGCCATTGTTTTGCTGGCTTCTTCTCATCTGGCTCCTCTTCTCTTAGTCTTGGATTAATAGGAATACTGGGCACCTATTCTCCTTGTTGGGGACTTTCTCTCAAACCTAAGTCCAGGAGTAATGGCTCCTTAGTGTTGGAGAGTTGTGAGTAGAATATTGGAGGTTCTGCCAGCTCAGTGGTAATGGTAGGGACTCAGGAATGGGGTCTGAAGGTGGACTTGCAGGGGCCCTTGAGTTACAGGGACAGAACCTCTGACTCAGGCACATGAAGAGCTTCAGAGCTGGCTCTGTGGATTTTAGGGGTAGACCCATCCATATGGGGGACTGTTCCACCAGTCTGGGGACTGTCGATGCCCAGTTACAGAGGCAAGGGTTTCTCTCAGTGCCCCAGATTCCACATTAAGTAGGTCAGAACTGTTCAAAATCTAGGAATGGCTTTCAACATAAAAAAATAAGCGGTCACCCGAGGCTTCCCAAGTAGTGGCTGTGGCATCTGAAGCTCCTCCTCTGTTCTGCTACCCACTAGGGAGGGGGCGTGCTCAGCCCCAGTCATAGGACTGGGTACAGGGAGTGACTGTTCTCTCTTCTGCCTGGTGGGATGATGCTAGCTAAGGTTGCTTCTGGATGGCTGGGTCCTGAGCAGACCTGGCTTCATGCACCAGAGTGATCAGGATGTCATTAGTTGCAGAAGCTGCACCTGCTCTTTAGTGGAACGTCTCTGCACAGATTCTGAGTAGCTCCTTGATTAGTCGACTCAAAGGTCTACAGTGGAAGAGGAAGACCCCCTCAAAAAATGAGACAAGCTGCCTGTAACTTTTGTTTCTCTCCTAATAAATAGTGTCTTTGTCTTCTTATCTTGCCTCTATCCTGCCATCTTCATCTCTTCTCAGCAGTGTGATTGTATTAGGGCCTCCAGCTTAGTCTCTGGGAAGGTGAATGTTACTTGTAAGAATCAGCCACATTCTGTTTAAGTTGGTAGAGTTGTAATTAGCTATAGAGTTGTTTTTTCTAAAGCTCAGATGTTCTTTTGTGTCTATGGTAAGCTCTACTCCCTCAGGCACTTGAAAGCCCCAGGTTTTGGGAAGTGCTCTGTAGCTCCCTGGAGGTTCTTTTCTTTTCTTTTCTCTCTCTCTCTCTTTCTCTCTCTCTCTCTCCCCCCCCTTTCCTTTCTTTTCTCTCTCTCTCTTTCTTTATTTCCTTTCTTCCCTTCTCTTCTCCTTCCTTCCTTCCTCTTTATTCTTTCCTTCTTTTTAGATAGAGTCTTATTTTGTCACCCTTGGTAGAGTGCCATAGCATCATAGCTCACAGCAACCTCAAACTCTTGAGCTCAAGTGATTCTCTTGCCTTACTCTCCAGCCCTCTGAGTAGCTGGGGGTACAGGCACCCAATGCCTGGCTATTTTTAGAGAGGGGGATCTCACTCTTGCTCAGGCTGGTCTTGATCTCTTGGACTCAGGCAATGCACCCTCCTCAGCCTCCTAGAGTGATAGGATTACAGGCGTGAGCCACTGCTCCTGGCCTTCCAGGATGTTTCTTGATACCCACTGCATCAGAGTAGTAGAGCAGAGGCATGGCACGGTTGGGTGAACCTGAAGGACTTTGTGAAGGCTTGGCAGGGTTCAGCAGCTGTTTTCCAGTCTGTTTGGGGGAGCTGCTGGGAGGAAAGCCAAGACAGCCTCTCTAGATTGGGAGGGCTGCTTGTGGAGGAAGAGCCGGAAGGCTTGATTGCTATGGCACCCTGGGCTGGCATCTTCCTGACTCACCCTAATCCAGCAGTGCTGCTTTATTACAGGGAGTGATGGGTTCCTTCCCAGATCACACAGGGTTTCAGACTCCAAGAACCTATCAGTTCTGTCCATGTGGGTTCCTTTGCCATCCAAGTCCAGCTCCTGAACATCAACCCTTTGTCCTCTCAGCAACCCGTCTGAGTGGGAGAAGGAGGGCATGTGGAGTGCCTATCTGAGACTCTGGCCCATATCTCTGCAAAACACTGGTAGGCAGGACACTCCCAGAATGGGTACTCTTGGTCCACAGCAGGTCCTTAGGAGGAAAGGCATGGGCTCCCCTCTCTGTGGAAACCTCAGCCTGGTGTACATGCCAGCTGGGTCGGGCTACTGCTGGACACCAACTACTCTCCTGGTTGCCCGAGTGCAGTTCCTTAATAGCCAGAGCCCGGGCTTGTTTGCTATGGCTTTCCAGAGACTGAGATATTTCCTTGTTGGAAGACCCACCCTACTCCAAAAGCTTGGCTTTCTTGTTGTGGGGGGTGGGCTGGGAGGAGTGGGGTGGGGAGGCTGGAAGGAGGGATGGGTGCTCTCCAAGATTGCTATGTCTTGGACTCCCACGGTATTCTCCTATCAGATCTGTCCACTGTCCCAGCTCATAAACCTCCCCCTTCCATCCCCCAGCAACCTACTCCAGTTTAGGGACACAGGATCCAGCCAGTGTGCCTGACCCACGGGCATGCATGCCCGCAAAAGGCCCCTGGATAGGGAGCCCCCAGACCTCAGGCCCTGGGTCCCCTGAAGATCCTCAAGTGGAAAGGCGAGGGCCTCGGTTTCTGTGGAAACCAGACTACAGGATTCCCAGCTGGGGAGAGGTGGCCGAACATCAAATTCAAACTGCTCTCCCACTTGCAGTGCTTGGGAGAGCCCAGGGGAAAGATAAAAGTCTTAGTGGAAGAGAGTTGGCTCTCCTGCCTCTGAGTCATTCCCCTTGGAGGGGAATCCTGCAGGGAATGTCCAAGATCTGGGATCACACAAGTTCTCCCACTGCTCTGTGTTGCCACAGTGCTTGGGCTTGCGGGGTAGAAAAGAAACTTGGTAGCCAGCTGCGACCTTCTCTCTGGGAAGGTCAGCCATCTTGCGTCAACCCAATAGATACACCTTTAATGGAATAAGCTAAATTAATATAATGCACATCAATTAGCCAACAACATATAAGTAAGTAGGAAACATGTACTATGCCTAAAATAAGGGACTAGAACCTTTGTGAGAAAACATGAAAAGCACTTTTATGCACTACTTTTAGGATCTAACCTGTGTCAGCTACTTCTTCAGTTTCCAGGCCATCTTTGGAGACTTTTGGGATTTCCGTTTCAACTGTAGTATCCTCAGTAGGTTCGGGTACTTATGAAAGAAATCCAGTAGTTAATGTTTGAATTTTAAAACATTATTCCTTTATGAAAGTTTTGGTGCCAAGAAAATTTCAAGGCATACTTAAAATTTATTTACCTAGTAGAAAACATAGCTCTTGTTAGATAAAATGGGACAAAAATACATAATAATATAAGACAGACAATGAAGAACATTCTTAAATAAAAGGACATTGACTAGAATAATAATATGGTTCATACAATTCTGGCTGATAATTGGAGTTAAATATTATTCAAATTTCTGTTACTATGGCATCAGACTGGCAGTCCCTAATATTCTTTTAAATTTTTCATTAAAATACCCACAAAGATAGATCAAAAGACCAAAAAGTGGCAAAGAGAGATGGTGATATTGCAAAGTTTCAGCTGTGGGCATAGGCACAGGGAATGTGTGGAGAATCCCAACTAATTTCACTCTTAAAGGTACAGGCTGAAAACTGTTTTCCTGGGTGACATAGACTTGCTCACATACACATCCAGCATAGACAGTTTCAGGAAAGGCAGGACTAGTTATCTATCTTCCTACCCCCATGGTCTGCTTCTAGTTCTGAGATACAGATTTGCCAAATTCATATCTCAGGTACGAATTTACATATATATAGAATAATGGCTGGATACTTTCCAGACAGCCTTCGTATATGTATACCTGCCCCCCACGTACACATTTTGTAATCCTGCAGAAAGCATCTTCTGAGTTAACTTCTGAGTAATATTCTGGTTCTCTTTCAACAGAATTTTATTTATTTATTTATTTTGAGGCACTGTCTTCCTCTGTTGCCTGGGCTAGAGTGCTGTGGCATCATCACAGCTCATTGTAACCTCAAACTCCTGAGCTCAAGGGCTCGACAGGTCCTCCTGCATCACCCGTCCTAAGTACCTGGAACTATAGGTGTGTGCCACTATACCAGGCTAATTTTCTCATTTCTTGTAGAGATGGGGTCTGGCTTAGGCTAGATTTGAAGGCCAGACTTCTAGCAATCCTCCGCCTTGGTCTTCCAGAGTGCTAGGATTGCAGGAGTGAGCCCCTACACCTGGCTAGAATCTACGAAGTGTAATACTCCATAGAGCAGAAAGTAGAACAAGACAAGCCTAAGGCTGGCCTGGGAGTGCCATGTTTAATTGTAAGTTGCAAAATTTAGAAAGGCATTATAAACCATGACAATGGGAAGAAGGAGGCTGAGAATATACAGCTAATTCTTAGCATCCCTGGCTTAATCAAAGACTGAAGTAGTTGGGGCTGAAGAAGATCTAGCCTCAGTCTGGAAGAGCCATACATCATAAATGCTTACTAAATGTTACCGCTTGAACTACGCTGATACATATTAACCTCTATCATATATAAGAGAGTTCCAAGCAGGAAATTTAAGTGAAAGGTGTATGTGTATGTGGGGGACAGCAGGTGGTTCTCATACATATTCTATCTAGTCTTTCCTGTTGGTAAATGCCAGGGTTGGATATATTCTGCTTTACTCAAGGATAAATCCACAATAACAACAAAATGAAACGGATGAAAAGATGTTATAATGATGGGAAACAGAGTATAGAGGGCAATGATCCGAAGATTCTGATAAATATTTTGCTTCTGAAAACAATTTCTTATGTAAAACAAAATAATTTGACAAGATACATGCCTGGAGTACTCAAAAAGCACAAGAGGGCCATATAGCCTGTGAAATAGGAACCATGAGGCAGAAAGACAAAAGAAGCCATAATAAAGGCAGAAATGCGAGAAAGCTGCTGAAATAAGGAAGCGATGCAAGGAAATCTAAAACGCAATGGTAGAATTAAAGCATGAATTAGGAGAGTCAAAGAGGAGCTTAAAATAAACCAGTAATGTGGAGGCAAACAAGTCTCCGAAGGATATTCAGACAGAGAAAAAGTAGAAAGTGGTGAGAACTACCAGGGAGAAGATTAATGTGGCTGAGAAAACAGGAGTTATCTGACCAAAACATACCAACTGGTTCTGAAAGAGGAATCTGACCTGATAATGAGAGAAAACCCCTTTGAGCTGGGCAAAGACTGTGACAAGAAGACAAAACGTGCTCCGTGGATTCTGGGGGAAATCGCTCCTGTACCAGCCAAGTTTTAACAAACGATGGTATTGAAATATATCCCATGAGCAACCTTGCCAGAAAAAGAAAATAAAGGAACACAAATGAGGCAGTATCTGATTTTTGTAGAAGACAGTGAAGGAATACCAACATGCAGAATACCAACAATGAAGGAATACCAACATGCAGAATTAGGAGAAGAAAAAGTTATGACAATAATTCAACAGCATCTGAGTGTTTTTTCATGTGTGAAAGCAATAGATATGCAGGAAATCACAAAATATGCCACCCAGGATGATTAAAAAATGACTCAAAGATGTAGACTAGATGACTGAGAAATGAATCAAAATTAAAATCTCAAGAATGAAGAAATGAGAAATCGCAGTGGAATCATCAAGAATCCTAATATTATATAGTTAACAAAAACTGTGGCTCGTTCTAACGAACTTGGAAAGGACTGTGACCACACGAGGGGGCATTTAACAAAGTGGTGAAATTGTGCGTCCTTTCAAAATGATATTTAGAGAAAGCTTATAGGCAAATAATTTTAGTATAAATAGTTATTGTCTGTGAGAGTAACTGTTGCAGGACTTAAAAAATGTTCCAGAGGAAATCTTTCTATCAGGTTGACATCTAATTAGATTACAGTTAGGTTAAAAAGAATACAAACAAACAGAACACCCTGCTCACAAAAACTAAAAAGGAGGGCCGTGCCTGTGGCTCAGTGATTAGGGCACCGGCCCCATATGCTGGAGGTGGCAGGTTCAAACCCAGCCCTGGCCAAAAACTGCAAAAAAAACCCAAAACAAACAAACAAAAAACTAAAAAAGGAACACATCAGAATGTTCGATGTTACTGGTTTTCGGGGGCCAACCATGGTGATTTTACTCCATCTTTCTACCTGCATAAATTTGACCTTTCCTTTTCTCTCCTTCCTCCTTTCTTTCTTACTAGGTCTTATTCTATTTCCTGGGCTAAAGAGCAGTGAACTCCTGGGGTCAAGCGATTCTCCTACCTCAGCCTCCTGGGTAGCTGGCCCAACCTCGCTAATTTATTTTTCTTTTTGTAGAGATGGGGTCTCATTATGTTGCTCAGGCTGGTCTTGAACTCCTAGCCTCAAGTGATCCTCTCACTTTAGCCTCCCAAAGTGCTTGGATTACAGGTACAAGCCACTGTGCTTGGCTGAATTCTACATTTTCTATTGTTAGCACATATTTTATCAAACTTGGTTGGATGTCTGAATGATTTTGAAACACTTAGTTCAACATCAATTATATCAGAACTAAGATCACTGTCTTTGATAGACATTTCCCAAATTTTAAGTTGCCCATAGTCTATTCACTATATTAATTCATTCTGACCTGTAAGTACACTGTGCAGCTAAGTCATTCTACAGTTTATATTTTCAGGATCAGATTTTTCTCAGGTAACAATACTAAGCATTTTTCAATGATATAAGGGGATAATTTATAACATTTATTTTCAGGCATTTTCCCCACTATGGCGGTGGTTCTCAACTGTTAGCATGTATAAGATTCACCTGGGGTGTTCACTAAAATGCAAATTTCTTAACCCTATCCCAAACTTACTGAACTGGAACATGCATGGAGCTTAGGAGCCTTGAAAATAAGAATGCTGGGTAATTCCGGTAAGGTGATCTACCACAAATGCTGTGGAAAACCATTTCTCTGTGAAGTGAGAACTCTGGAGTTTTAGTTGAGCGTTTGTTTGAGGACTTGAGTGGATTATCTCTTATTCCTTGAGCAAAATCTTGAACTGCCCCCAGGCTTTCCTGCAGCCTGCACCTGTGTAAATACAGTATAGTGAGCTTCCTCAGCCCCGCTCACTCTCCTAGTCCCTTGGCTTCAACTATCCAGGCAAGGAAGCCAAATCAAATTCCCAGGTTCCCTGCACATAGGGATGGCCAGGGCACAATTCTGCCCAAAGAAATGTAGGAGAAAGTCCCTGGGGACCATCGGTTTCTGGAATTAAAACAAAAAAATAAAAGCTTGCATGGAAGAACTTTGTCCTTAACTCTTTGCCTCTTCCTGCCTTTTCAGGCCTAGGATGCAGCCATTATGTCTGGGTGCAGTAGCCACCTTTTAATTGTGAGGATGGAGTCATCTACTGGATGGATGACCTGGGAGAAAGAAGATGCTCGGGGGCGGCGCCCGTGGCTCAAAGGAGTAGGGCGTTGG
>CAUYON010070778.1:70000-78654 GCA_963573935.1 Arctocebus calabarensis | reverse complement strand
TTGTTGGGATGGAAGTCAGAATAAGACCCTCAAACTATATAACTTAAAAAAAAAAAAACCCCAAAACTAAAAAGAGATTAAATATAAGAACATTGAGAAACAGAGAATAAAAAGAAAAGCTAAACAATTGAATGTTTATGTTCCCACATAACGTTAGGGGATCCAGGGTGGTGCTTGCAGCTCAGTGGGCAGGGTGCCAGCCCCATATACAGAGGGTGGCAGGTTCAAACCTGGCCCCAGCCAAACTGTAACAAAAAAATAGCTGGGCGTTGTAATGGGCGCCTATAGTCCCAGCTGCTCAGGAGGCTAAGGCAAGAGAATTGCCTAAGCCCAGGAGTTGGAGGTTGCTGTGAGCTGTGATGCCATCGCACTCTACGAAGGGTGATGAAAAGAAACTGTCTCAAAAAAAAAAAAATTGCTGGGTGTTGTGGCAGGCACCTGTAGTCCCAGCTACTTGGGAGACTGAGGCAAATCACTTAAGCCCAAGAGTTTGAGGTTGCTGTGAGCTGTGATGCCACAGCACTCTACCGAGGGCAACAACTTGAGACTCTGTCTCAAAAACAAAACAAAACAAAACAACATTAGGGGAATCTAGATTGTACCATTAGGGTACAAAGACAAGTCTCCTTGGGATACACCATCAGGTTGGGTCAGACAATCTGATTTTTAGACCCAAGAATCAAATTCCAGAGAAATCCCACTGGCCTACTGTGGATTTTATGATTCATCCTTGGTTAAAATAAGGCTAGATAAAATTTGCTAAAAATGATCTTAAAAGAAAGAGATAGACTAAGGGATGAGTTACTGTACGCAATGCAATAATTCTGACTATAAAACCTGATGGAAACTGTAGATAAACCAAAAAAGAGAGGAAAAAAAACAAAAGCAGCATCAGGGTGATAGCAGCATGCCATGGACAGCTTAGGCAAGTGAGGGTGATAAATATTGAGAAAACCTAGATGGTTTCAATTATCTGGGTAAGTAAATAAGATTCACTTTGTAAAAAAAAGTGTTAATCAAGAAATTCTTGATTTTCTTAATGGTGTCATGCCTCAGAAAGTAGAGGAAGCAATAAAGGAAATTATTATTCTTGACTGAGTTTTAGCCAGTACAGAAAAACTTTCGCAACAGAAATCTTGGGGAAAAAAATGGAGATGTTATCTTAGAGTTTTTAATGGTGAAAAAAAAATGCTATATATGGGCAGATAGGTATCCAAGACTTTAAGAAAATAAGATCAAGAGAATACTACAGGCTCGGCGCCTGTGGCTCAACAGCCTAAGGCACCAGCCACGTACACCTGAGCTGGCGGGTTCGAATCCAGCCCGGGCCAGCCAAACAACAATGACGGCTTCAACCAAAAATGGCCAGGCATTGTGGCGGGTGTCTGTAGTCCCAGCTACTTGGGAGGCAGAGGCAAGAGACTCTCTTGAGCCCAGGAATTGGAGGTTGCTGTGAGCTATGATGCCACAGCACTCTATCCAAGGTGACAGCTTGAGGTTCTGTCTCAAAAAAAAAAAAAAGAGAATACTACAGAAATCTTAATCTGAGGGTAAGATGCTTTTGATTCCAATAGAAACCAAGAGAACCAACAATAACTATAGAAACAAACTGTGTGCTTGGCACATAGTAAATGGTCAGTGTTACAAATATTACGATTACAAGGGACAGAAAGTCAGGAAAGTTAACAGTAGCTACATAATTATGAAAAATCTTTCCCCACTCTCATGCAAGACTTTTAATGAAACCACTTTGGCTGATGTAATTCTGAGAAACTTAGAATTTAAAAGAACATCACAAAAGGACCTTAAGAGCAAGCAATTGAGAAAAGTATAGCACAAACCTCAAACCTACATGAATAATATGGATAATGCTAAGACTTCTAATGATGTCATTTTTAACAGATGCAAGCAAAAGGACTACATGTTAACAGGCTAAACCTAACCAGACTGCATAGGTATCCTAAAGAATATAAAGACAACGGCAATGCAGGTAAGTCTAGAGTGACACGTCACATGGATTTCTACCTCACCTTGACTTGTTCAGTAACATGTAGGAAAAAACAGAGGAATACTCATCAGATCTACTAGCAACATAAAGTTGGAAACAATAATTAAAACACTGAATAAGTAAATTAGGATTCATAATTACTCTGACTGAAACACTTGGCAAAAAATTGAGAAATCACAAATTTCTGACTTCTTGTGAAGTCTTGAAATTAAGAATAACACCAATCCATTACACAAGAATGGCACAGTCTAGTTCTCTGCAGTTTACGTACAAAAGATCTAAGGTTTACAATATAATTTTATTCAAAGCAAACACAGTATGCTGTCAAACAGCAGAAGTATAATCCAAATCAAAAAAAGTAGTACATCTTACCTTCAGGTACTCCTCAAAGCACATGTAAAGAACTATGTTTAGTATTAGGCACTGCATTTCAAGAAAAATGCTGACAATCAGGAGAGTTTTTAAAGAAGAGGTCTAAATTTATCACATGGACCTATAAAGGAATTGAGGCTATACTGCTTAGAAAAGAATCTATAAGGAGGCGTTCTAACAGGAGAATTCACATATTTAAATGGCAGCAATGTGAAAGAAAGTGCATATTTTACTTTGGGGGGCTAAGAACTAAGATCAACACAAAAATTTACAGGGACATACTAATATAAGAGAAAGAAAGGAAAGAAAGAAAAGAATGAAAGACAGACAACAGGGAATAGTCTGCACACAAAATGGTAACTTTAATGCCATACTTTGTTTTGGCATAGGCCAGAAGGCCATCAGATTATTGAATTGAAGGGATGGATGATTGCCAAGATTTTTTTTTTCTGACTATAAAATTATCATTCTAATATTTAATAAGTAGAAGTCATATGGGGATCACAGATATTCTGAATCGTTGTTCCTTTTCATTCCTCAATATGGAAGGTAGGAAAAACTAACTCTTCCCCCAAGTTTCTCCCTATGGTAAATAAGAATATGTCTGTGAAATGTAATTAGGTTTCCATACTCTTCCTTCCTTCCACCTCTCCCCCAGCTCTGACCTCCAGTATTTGATCTACCGTCGTGACTGTTCTCTAGCCTCCACCACCCCACTCTCCCCCAAATCGTCCCCATTACCTTCCATCTCAGGAGCTTATCTCATTCTTCTGGAACTTGGGACACCAGGGTTCGCCAGGCAGCGTTTCTCCAGCTCGTACCGGCACTCAGATGTCCAGCTTTTTTTGCAGGGAATCTGAGCTCTTACACACGCTAAGTTGTCTACCCTAAAAGACAGAGGATGGAGTCAGCAGCCTACGTCACACAACACACCTCAGAGTCTTGCAGAGTGGCCAAGAGGTCTTACACAAGAGAAGTACCCAAAGACAGCACTAGAGAGGCATGTGGCACTCCGATGGACAAAAAGAGTGGCGATCGAGCACGCCGGTTCGGCTCAGCTCCAGAACACCCCCGATGCCCATCCTAGAAGCTGGCCAGGGGCGCCCATAGATACAACGGGTTCTCTGTGCACACTTGCGACTCAGACTCCTGCGGTCTGATACAGGAAGACACACCTGTTGCAGAGCGTAAAAAAGCTGGAAGGTGGATGAGCAGGGCGGGGCCCAGCACCCGACTTCCCTTTAGGCCGGAACAAAAGAACAAAGCCCTCTATGGATTAGGGCGGGACCGCCCCACACAGAAGGAGGCGAGGTGCGCCCCCTTTGAGGACTCCCCAGCTTTCTCTAGCAGAGACTGCCACCAGCAAAACCAGGTGACGTCACGCTCCTGGAGGGCTGGCAGTTGCCATGGTGATATCTGGGCTCCCCTCCCCCTACAGCGATCCACACCCTCGGCTCCCGTTTCCGGAAGCCCTGTGACAGTCATCTGACATTACGAAGAGAGCCCCAGCCAGCTGCACTTCCAGAGAGCCTACCTCCTTCCACGCCTACAGCCGGTTTCAAAGGTCACTTCCGGCCGTGCCGAGAGAGCCCCGCCCCGCACGCCAGCTGCGTTGACCCGCGCCGGCGGGCACACAGGACTACACTTCCCAGAATGCGCCTCGACTACGTTTCGGAACTTCATTTCCCAGGGGCTGCGGCCAACGTTGACGTTGGAGCTGCTGGGAGCTGGAGCTCTACCAGTCAGTGATTTGCTCTTGATTGTTTCAAGCGTTAAGTGTGCACAGAGTGGTCATTCTCAAACTTGCCTGACTGGACTATGAGAAATACACAGTCACATGCATAGAATTTTCAGTCACAAACAAGCGTTTCACAATGCTTTATTACATGTTCTGCATTCTATGTTCTGTTCCTTGGTCGTTTTAAAAATACTGGCAGTTATCCATTGAAATAGCTAACATGACTCTCAATTGGGTAGCAACCATTTTAAGAAATGCTGTAAGAAACCTGGAGGTTAGTGTTACTATGTTTTACCCCTTAGTTTTTCTTTTTACATGTCTATGGTAGCCAGCACATAGGTGCAAGTGGAGTCCCAAACCAGTCTGGCACTATGTCTTTGGCAGGGAAGAATTCAACAGTTTGGTAGGTTTTTGTATCTTTAAAGCTTTGACCCTCGTACTTTACTGTACCTCCGTGCATCCCTAGCATTTAATTTGGATAGAGGCGCCAAGGTCAAGTCTCTCAGCCTGTTAACTGACAAAACACTTAACCTGGAAATCCTAAAACTGAGCATATGAAAAACAAAGTTATATTCAAGGTAAAGGGAATAATATTTAGAATTCTCTAAGAACAGAGTTTAGAAAAGTTCTGTAGGAATTTGAAAAGAATTTAAGGAAACAATGTCCTATTCTCAGCAGAGTACAGGAAGACATGGCACAAATAAAACTGGAAAACTCAGAGAACAGGATTGTAATAAAAAGACACAGGGATAAAAACATAGCAAGCATATTTAAAATGCAGCAATGTAAAGTCATACTGGGGAAAAACTAAATTGATGCTCTTGGACAGTGAATCAGTTATGTATATAATATTCTTCTAAAGCTTCTCCGTGATTCCAAAGAAAAAAATAATTGAAACTAAGAGAAAAATGATAGGTATGAAGAACAGAGGATAGAAAAGCCAACATGTGGATAATTAGCTATCATAAAGGAGAGACCAGAGAAACCCAGGTATCATTTAACACTTCCTATGTGCAGGGCATCAGTCTAAGTGCTTTACATCTATTAACTTACTAAAAAAAATTATTTTTTGAGACAGACTTTCCTGCTCCAGGTAAAGTGCCCTGGTATCTTCCGTCACTGCAACTTCAAACTCCTTGGCATCTACTACTATGCCCAGCTAATTTTTCTATTTTTGGTAGCGATGTGCACTCTTGCTCAGGCTGGTCTCAAAGTCCTGACCTCAAAAGATCTTCCCACCTAATACTGCAGAGTGCTGAGATTACAGGTGTGAGCCACCACACCTGGCCAATTTATCTAATTCTAATGAAATCGATTCTTTGTTATTATTTCTACTTTATAACAAAGGAAACTGAAGCATGGGTAGGTTGAGTAAGCTTTCTCAAGTTCACATAACTAGTAAATGGAGAAACTGGGACTTGAATTTTAATGATCTGGTCCCAAGTACTCCTTCCTAATCTCTTAACACTAAGTTCGTTAGTGAAGAGATAAGAAAGTCTCCTGCATTTTAGAAAGAATACATGTATATATTAAAATACTTCATAATGTTCCAGAAGAGAATGACAGAGATAGTGGGAGAGAGACCTAGGCATCTGTCAGCAAAGAAAACATAAGACTACAAGGGTGAAAAAAATTTTCTATAAGCAACCAAGAAAAAAAAATTTAAAGGATCAAAAGTCAGTATGTCTATCTTCCTTTCATTAACTACACTAGAAGCTAAAAAGCAATGGAATAATAAATGCAGAATTTCAGGAGCAATATCTGTAACTAAAGAGTTTTATATCAGCCAAGTTATCTTCCATATACAAGTACATTTTAGAATTGAAAAAGTTTTAGGTAATACCACTTTAAATTTCTTTATCTGGCCAATGCAACTCTTTGTGGTAATTTGTTATGGCAGGCCTAGGAGGTTAACACATATTTTGGTATTTGAGGAGTGGTGTCCTACTATACCAGATACTTGAAAATGTGGAAGTGATTTTGGAATTTGTTAATTAGTAGAAGCTGAAGAATTTTCAGGCACATAAATTTTAGAAGCCTAGATTGCCTTGAAAAGATGGTTGATAGAAATGTAATAGTAGTGAGGAATATGGTAGAGAAAGGTTCCTCATCTTGGAGAATGCATATACTGTCATGAATAGACCATCAGTAAAAAATAAAATAAAAAAAAAGAATGTTTAAGAGAATGAAAAGACAAACCATACACTGGTAGAAAATATTTGCAAACACAGCCAGTAAAAAACTGATATCCAAAATATGAAAAGAATACTTAAAACAGAATAATAAGAAAACAAGCAAAGCAATTAAATAATAGGCTAAAGCTTTTAACAGACACCTAAATAAGATATATAGATGGAAAACAAATATATGAAAAGATGTTCTACATTATATATCATTAAAGAAATGCAGATTAAAGCAACAATGGTGTACCATCACATACCTAGCAAAATCTGGAACCCCAGCAACTTCACAAATGCTGGGAAGGATGTATAGCAAGAGAACTCTTATTTCATTGCTGGTGAAAATGCAAAATGGTACAGCCACTTTGAAGGACAGTTTGGTAACTTCTTACAAAAACTAAACATACTCTTACCATAAGACCTAGGAGCTTTGCTCATTGGTATTTCCACAAAGGAGTTGAAAACTTATGTTCATACAAAATCTTATTCATACAAGCATAAGAATGTTTATAATAACTTCATTTATAATTGCCAAAACTTATAACACTAAACCCTAATGTAAACTGTAGTCTTTAGTTAGTAGTAATTTATGAATATTGGCACATCAATTATAGCAAAAGTATCACATTAACGAAAGGTTTTAATAATAGGGAAAACTAGGGGGGTGTGTGGAGGAAGAGAAAGGGAGTATAGTGGAACTCTCCGCTTTCCACTGAATTTTTCTGTAAACTTAAGATTGTTCAAATATAAAATCTATTAGTTAGAATGGTGTGAATATTAAAGGTGCCTCTCTTAAGGTCTCAAAACGAAATGGAAAAAATTGGACTAGAAACTGAAGGAATGGTGATTCTTGTTATAAAGTGGCAGAAACTTTGCTAAATTGTATTTTATGACTGAATGAAAACCAGAACTTGTGAGTGATGAACTTGACTATTTAGCTGAGATTTCCAAGAAAAGTATGGAATGTGTAGACTGCTTTCTCATTGCAGCTCGCATTTATAGTAAAATGCGTAAGGAAATAACTCTTAAGCAAAAAAGAACCAGCACTAGATGATTTGGAAACTTTTCAACCATACTTTATGCAAATGAGGTTTTCAATACATATTGATGATAACAGGAAGTTATATATAATTTCTATCTTCAGTGATTTCTCTTTATATTCTTATCAATTGAGTCTACACACAAAAAGATTAACAACCAAACAACCATAAGAAGTAGTAGATAGATGCTCCCTGAGTACATAGGCAAATATTTAATGAACACCTGCTACATGCCAAGAAACAGTATCTGCAAAAAGGATAATCTAGTGAATGAAAGTAAAAGTTTATAGAATTTTTGTTACCAAGCTCTATTTTAAACATTTTCCTTGAATTAATTCATTTAATTAACTTGGGGTGTCAAATAGAGAACAGAAAAAAATTCAAATTCACAGAAAATGCAAAAATTAATAATTTATATACAGTCTTCCTTATTAATGTGTCATTTGGCACAATAGGTAGGATTTTGGTAGCAACCAGATGTTTTTACTCAAAACATACATAATTAATATCTTGGTGTGTCATAATTATTAATCTGTATCATTTTAGTGGCAAGAAAAATATATCCTCCTGGTGAAGAATGTTTAAAAGAAAAATATTTACAGAAATTTAACAAATACACAAAAGCATATGAAAGTGCTCAATAGTTTTACACTAAGCAAACAGCCCCACATACCCAGCATTCAATTTGAGATATAATACCATTATCAGAATCCTCTTAAGGACTTCCTAGTCACTACCTCCCAAGGATAATCACTATCTTATCTTCTAACACCATAGATTAAGTTCACCTGCTTTTGAACTTTCAGCTGAAAAGAATGTACTATACAGGATGTCCCATAAGTCGCCATACATACCTACATACTTGTGTGCTTGATAAAAATGTACACAATGTGCATGAGTTATGGATGAATTCTGGACAATTTTTATAGCATAATTTATATTTATATAAACATTTGACTACCCTATCAAAACTGCTTCAAGTCTGTCCCCTCAAAGTAGTCTTCCAAAAACTACTGAATTCTTATAGTCCTCTTATGAGCTTATAGGGAAGGGAGAATATTTTTTTCTGTCCTCCGGAATTGAGACTGAGAAGTGAAGCTGACAAGAAATAGATTAACAGCAGAAAAAGCATATAAATTTATCATGTGTATACAAATGAGAGGGAGGAGTCTCACGAAGGAGGAGGAAGCAAAGAAGGGTCAAATGATTAAAGCTTAAATAACATTTTAAAGTACAGAAAGAAATAGGGACTTCAAGGCTCCTGGAAGTTAGTGGTGAGAACCTATGAGAGGATGAGGAAGGAACTGCCCTGCAAA
>CAUYON010070778.1:0-67500 GCA_963573935.1 Arctocebus calabarensis | reverse complement strand
TTCTGGACTTCATTACTTGTTCTATGGTTCTATAACAGAATGTCCTTGTTAAAAAAAAAACACACACACATATTTACAAACTACATACACATTTAAGGGAGAAGAGGTATATGTCTTCAAACTCTCAAATAGTTCAAAAATAGACCTGTATCGGTATATGAGCTATAGAAGAGAAAATACAGTAATAGGCAAAATATGCTAACATTAAGGGATGGTGAAGGGTACTCAGGAATACTCTGTATGTTATTCTTGTAATGTTTCTGTCAGTCAAAAATTGTTTCAAAATAGAAACTTAAAAGAAGAAAAAAATAATAGCCATAAATTAGAAAATATTACAATTTAAATGCTCAAGTATACACTTTTAACAATAAATATGAAAGAGGTGATAAATAAATTAATGAATAGTTATTTAGAACTGTTGAAGGAATGAGATTCAAACATTATGAATAAGCAAGGAAATTCGTAATGTGAGAAAAGCTAAATTAGGAATGAATGCCTAAAACAACACTGATAATGACTACCTTTTGGGATATGAAAACAAAATGGTACTACAATTCAAAACAGCAATAAATTTTAAGATGGGGAGGTGTGACAAACCCAAATTATTCTATGCTCCCTTATAGAATAAAGTTAGAATTAAAATTATACCCAATATATACAATGGAATGATGCTAAATGATTGAATGCTAAAATCAATATTTCTGTGAACCATGGTCAAAACCAAACAGCATTGTTCTTTTAATGAAGGAATATTCTTCCAGCATATGAGATCTGTTCAGAAAGTATCCAGCCATTGTTTTTCATGTTTTGCATATTGCATGGCTAGATACTTTCTGGACAGAACTTGTATAACAATAAATCTGAGATTTTGTTTTAAAATTAATTATTTATTTAAAAAATTATTTATATTCGCCTATAAAATTTGGGTAGTCAAATTTAAAAGTTAATATTATCGTGCAGCAGTGTCAATCAATAGATATTTTTTTCAGTAACACTGCTGCACAGCTGAGGGATTGATGGCTCATCATTTCCCCTTAGCATTGATTGGATTTCATGTGTCTCTGTTATTTCTTCCCTTCATAAACAAAATTTTCTTTACTTTATCTACAGGAAGAATGATTCTTCATCGATAAGAAGAACAAACCAACTGTTTTAAGCCACTGATAAGCAATCAACACAAACAAGCCTTGAGAGACGGAAGCACATGATATGAGTTACACATTCTCAGGGCTTTCTTTCTGTGGGTGTGTTCTATACTGCACATTTTAGCATAAAACTTGTGTGAAAAGAAGCAGTTAGGGGCTACCAAAGTGCATAGAACCTGAAGGTCAAATTTCAAGTGATAAGGGGAACTGCAGAGAGGAATCTCAAATTTCTATCACTCTCCTTATGTCACTAGCTAATTCCTAATTTCTATGCACACCGGAGTATGTTCCAAGGCTGTACAAGAAAGCAGCTGGAAGACTAATTATATGTAGAGATTCAGCAGCTGCATGGTTCTAGGGAGATAGAGGTTATAGTTCATGCTTCTCCCAGTTGGAAGGGCCTCAGTCAAATGGCTGTCATTTTGAGACTTCAGATACATTAACCCTTAGCAGTGACAAACCCTAGCTATAAGCACTACATAAAAAGAGTAAGACTAGGCCCTTACTACTAGTCTAGGAAAAACTAACCTAGACAAACTGGAACAAAGCTTCAATCTTTGTGTATTCCAGAAAACTCTTAATTTCTGGAAATAAAACAATATATGTCTCTATAATCTGTGAGTCAAAGAAGAAAAATAATAGAAATTTTAAAATGTTTTGAGCTGAATGGTAATGAAAATAAGACATACCATGATTTGTGTAATACTTTTAAAGCTATTTTTGGAGAGAAATTTTTACCTTTAATTGCATAATATAGAACACTGGAAGTTTGAAAATCAGTGATTTAACTCAAGAAGCTATAAAAAGGTAGCAACTTAAATGCAAAAAGTAGAAACTATTTTTAAAAGCTCAGAATTCAATAAAATGAAAAGTAGACATCTGTCAAAGAAAATCAAGTAAAAGATTGGTTCTTTGAAAAGATTGATAAAGTAGATGAACCCTGAATAAGACTGCAAAAAAGAGAGTTAGGAAACACGTAAATATTAGCATTAGGAATGAAATCAATGATATTCATACATATCCTAAAGTTATTTTAAAAATAAGAAGTATCATAACATCTTTAGATCTATATATGTGAAACATATGAGAAAATGGGCACATTTCTTGAAAAACAAAATATATTACAACTGACATAAAGAGCAATAAGAAATCTGAATTGTCCTATACCTATTACAAAAATTAAATCCATAATTTAAAGAGCCACTTACATACACCTCCAGGCCTACATAGAGTCACTTATGAACTCCTCTATACAAATAAAAGATAAATAATATCAATATTTCAGAAATCCTTCCTGAGAATATAAAGTGATTATAGGAACAGAATTATTATGGCTATTATTTTTTATAAAGCATTTAACCAAAAAGTCAGCAAATCAAATCTTTTTTTTGTTTGTTTCACTTTATCGCCCTCAATGGAGTGCCGTAGCGTCACACAGCTCACAGCAACCTCAAACTCCTGGGCTTAGGTGATTCTCTTGCCTCAACCTCCCGAGTAGCTGGGAATACAGGTGCCCGCCACAACCCCTGGCTATTTTTCCTTTTTTCAGTTCAGCTGAGGCCGGGTTGGAACCCACCACCTTCGGTATATGGGGCCAGCGCCCTACTCGATGAGACAGGCACCGCCCATCAAATCTTTTTTTTAAGTTAAAATATTATAACCAAATGGGACTTATCCTAGGAGTGAAAAAGGGTTTAGCATTTAAAAAAATGTAATTTGCCACAGTAATAGAATGCAAAAAGTAAATAAGCATTTTAATAGAATTTGATAGAATTCAACAACTGTGATATTAATATTGGAAATAAAGAAGTAGGGTTTATGTAGAAGTAGGGAGATAACGTGATTATGTGTTTGCAAAATCTCCAAAATCTACAAATTATTAGAACCAATAAGTGAAAACAAGTTTGCTAGACACAAAAATGAATGAGTATATATGAACATGTTATATTCATAAATACTCACAAAAAATAGACAATAAGTTTGTAAAATGTCATTTCAAATAGCAAGAAAACTATCAACAATCTAACAATAATAAATATATAAAAATGTGTAAGAGTGATACATTAATAGCTCTCCAAATCACTTTGCAGAGAATTTTTTAAATATCTAAATAAATGGAGAAATATATGTATAACGTATTAATTGATTGAAAGTTTCAGATTAAATGTAATTGAAATAAAATATTCAAACAGTACTTTTGGTAGAATATACATGTTGTTTCTAAAATGTATGTGCATTTCCCCCATATGTGCATTAATGTATATATAATCTATGTGTTTATGATTTAATAATAAAATAAAATGTATGTGCAAGTGGAGAGGACATAGAATACTAAGGACATGTTGCAGAAGAAGAAATCTGAAGAACTTTAACTACCACATAGCGAAACTTATTTTAAAGATGTACTGATTGGCTTGGCACCTGTGGCTCAATGGGCTAAGGCACCAGCCACATACACCTGAGCTGGCGGGTTCAAATCCAGCCCGGGCCCTCCAACAACAATGACGGCTCCAACCAAAAAATGGCCAGGCGTTGTGGCAGGCTCCTATAGTCCCAGATACTTGGGAGGCGGAGGCAAGAGACTTGCTGAAGCCCAGGAATTGGAGGTTGCTGTGAGCTATGATGCCACAGCACTCTATCCAGGGTGACAGCTTGAGGCTCTGTCTCAAAAATAAATAAATAAATAAAAATAAAGATGTACTGATTAAGAAAGGTGTTACTGACATGAAGATAAACAAAAAGACAATGAAACAGCATAGATGTCTGCACATAAATGACATATATATGACAGTGTCCCTGTAACTCAATGGGGAAAATCATAGATTTTGAAAAGATGGTGCTGAATCAGCTGGATATACAAGGGAAAACAAAGGGGACATCAAAGTTTGCCTTAAACTGTTCCCTAAACTTATTCAAGATTGCCTCACCACTTGTAGCACAGCAGTTACAGCACCAGCCACATACCCTGAGAGTGGTGAATTCAAACTCACCCAGGCCAGCTAAACAACAATAACAAGAGCAACAAAAAGCTGGGTGTTGTGGCAGGCGCCTGTAGTCCCAGCTATTTGGGAGGCTGAGGCAAGAGAATCGCTTAAAGCCCAAGAGTCGGAGGTTCTTGTGAGCTGTGATTCCACAGCACTCTACCAAGGGCAACATAGTGAGACTGTCTCAAAAAAAGAAAAAAAACAACTTTTTCAAGATGGATTAAATACCAAAAAGTGCAAGATAAAACAATAAAAGTTATGAAGGAAAACAGGAGACTATCTTCATGAACTTTTGTTTAGCAAATACTTCCTGAATAATAAGCACAAAAAGCAATAACAATAAAAGATTGATAAATTGACCTATTTCAAACTTAAGAACTTTAGCACTTCCAAAGACAACAATGTGAAAAAACAAGGTACAGAGTGGGAAAAGATATTTGTAATACATAATCCATATATGTGACAAAGAACTCATATCTAGGAATTATAAAGAGCTCCTTAAAATCAATAAGAAAAAGACTATAGGCCATAAATCACATGGTGGAATCTGGGTAGAGTCTCCTGGAGAAAAGGCTGATATGCTAGCCACTTACAGTGGGATACTCTTTCAAGGACAGGAATGATCAGCTTCCTCTCAGTGATACTGATATGTTCTTTATAATCCTCTTAGAAAACCCGCTATTTTGGCAGAATATTTCAACTTCAATGTCTATACAGAATATAGTATATTGTCTTTAACTATTTCCATTTTCTTTAAGTGAGCCTTAGTGGACTACAGATGCTAGAAGTAAAACTATATTTCCCTAACTCTTGCAGTTAAGGTTCTGGTTTTAAGCTTTGCCTTGGAGTTTTCAAATATGGAAATAAGGCCCCTTATATTTCTGTTATTTTTTGTTCACAAACATTGTCATGGACTCATTGGGATTTTCTGCAGAGGAATGCAAGAGTGAGGAACATTAGTTGTTTGCTAATTGACATCTGAGAAGCACAGTGTACTCTGGAACATGTGGCTCTTAAAGAATGGTTCCCAGGCCAGGGGCAGTCACCATTAGCAACTTGTTTTGAAATGTAAATTGCTTTCTGAGAGGTTATTCCAAGACATGAACAAAGGGAAAGGGAGTCCAGATTCTGGGCAATGTGGCCTTTTTTACCCCAGTGCAAATGGGCTGAGTTGGAAAAGGAAGTCAGCATATGGGTTAAGGGAGGGGGGAGTGGGAATAGAAGGGTTCAGGGCTTGGTGTACTCATTCTTTTCTGAGCAGGACTTGTTTCTGTGTTCTAATGCACTTGTTTCTGTGTTCTTGCTCTTGATTCTATTTGTGGAGTCCCTGCCCTTGGCCCTATCACTTTCTGATTGCTCTTTGTTTTCTTTAGAGTCTGAATTTGTCTATTTGGCATCTATTGATCATCCATTAATGATGGGACCTGAGTATAGCCACCATTGTATACATCTCCAGAACTCACAAACCAAGCCAATATTTCCCCTACCTTAAATCAACCAAGGGCCAAATAACACTTAACTAGGACAGCCCCTCTATCCCAAAGCCTGCCAGAATTTTTGAAACTAGCCAATCGGAAACTATTTACTCTTGTTGCCTGACCAAGGAGTCCATTTGCCTGGCACCCAAGCCAATCCATGGAGAAGCAGATGAGAGATCAACAGTTTCACTTTATTTACAGAAAAGCCAGCAAGCTGGAGAGCAGCGTGGATGTTCTCCCAAAGAATTGCTCTCTTCTCCTGTTTCTTTTTGTTACTTTTATGCTCTCACACTAAGAGAAAGCATCAGCAATTTTTTTTAATCACAGTAATGTCAGTAATGATATTAAATGATTCCTCCTCATAGGTTACACAATATCTTCCTATTTTAAAGTGGATGTATCTTCAAAGCATTTTTACTCTGACTAAATTTGTAGTTAGTCAACACTTCACTGGGTGGTATAGAGTGCCCTGAGTCCTTGGCTGGTACCATGGCTTCCAGTCTCCCAATTTATCTATGACAACAGGCCTTGGCAATGAATAAACAATCTCCAGATGACAGCACATAGGCTCATTCAGCCTTATCAAGGCAGCTGTCCAGACACTCCCTGTATGTAATGATTTTTAGGATAACAATAGCTGCCATCACCCTGACCTGCCTTACCTTTCCTGTGGCAACCCCAGGGAATACTGAAGATTATGACTCCCACTCATGTCTATCTCCTCACTGACACTGGTACTTTTCCATGTGGCCTTGCCTAGTGGGTTGTACTTTTCCATTCTAGGGAACAACAAATAACATTAAAATTGTCTTTCAATGGCATTGACCTCTCTGCGTCTTCACTCAGTCACCTTTATAACTTAAGACCTGAGCACAAATCACTGACTGACTTGCTTTCTGTCATGATAAATCATATTTCCTGCTAAATGTTGAGAGCTACTGCCCAGAGAGAACTTCACTATTGCAGTTGCTTCCTGATAGCTGAACTACAGTTCCCTGAAGTTAACAGTTCCATTGGAAGCATCTTGATTTCCTAATTTCTTGATCATGGAAACAGTAACAGGCACTTTAAAGACTTTCTTTGGGGGTTGTTTGGGAATAATTCCTGCAGGCTGGAATTAGAACTGACATCTCCCTTCATACCTCTCTTCTAAAGATTTTGTAAACTCCTGTTTCTTTATTAATCCCTTTTGCTTAAAATAGCTTGAAAGGTCTTTTAAGTAATTTTTTAAATTGATGTGTTGATATAACATTGATACAAGAAATACATAAGTCATTAATTATGCAGTTTAAGACATTTTCACAAAGTGAACACTTTGTATCTGGTACCCAGACTGAGACACAGAACCATTCCCCCAATCCCCAGCAGCTCTTCTCATAGCTGTAAACAAAATCACATATACCTTTGTGTCTGGCGTCATGTCAGCGTTGTGTTTCTGAGATTATTCCAATTTATCTGTAATTGAAAATTCTTTAATCTTATTGCTGTACTATTTTTTGTATGAAAAACAACTATTTATCCTTTCTGTTGTTGATGGGCTTTGGACTGTTTTCAGTTTGAACCTACAATGACTAGAATAATTACCTGCATGTATTTTGCAATGCTTTTTTTTTTTTAGTCCATCCATATAACTGCAGAGGAAAATAAACAAGGTTGAAGCTGTCAAGAATCTCTGCCCATTTTATTCTAAGTACTACCAAAAAAAAAAAGGATTAATTCAATAAATTCAGTTTTTATTACGATTAATAACAGCAATTTTCCTTTTTTGCTGGGATTTTTTAAAGCATGACAATGTTCTGTCACATCTTAATTATTTAACTTACTTTAAATTAGAGTTTCAAAGAATTGGGTCACTCTTGTCAACTAAAACAAAGTTGAGAAGCCAGAGGGAAAAGCACGCAGGACACAAAACATTGCTCCAAAAATACAGTTTTCTGCAAGCCTGGCAGGTGAATCAACCAGTCGTATCTACTGGCCAATTAAACAATCTGCTGCGACTCTAAGACTAGTTTTGCTCATTCTATCACTTACTAATCAGAACTTGTCAGCGCCTCAAAATCTTACTAGTACCAATGAAATTTCTCAAAGATAAATATGTAACATTTTTCCTTTTTATTAAACCTCTAACCTTCTGTTTGTTCTTGAGATATACTGAAGACCCCCTGTATGTCCCAAATTGCAATTATTTTTCTCTCAAATAAAACGTTTCAATTTCAAAAGTTCATTTCTATACTTCTTTGACAAAAAGCATTTAACTAAATGTTATATGCTTGTTAGGGCACCGGTCCCATATACCAAGGGTGGTGGGTTCAAACCTGTCCCCTGCTGAACTGCAGAAACAAAAAAATAGCTGGGGGGAGGGTAGTGCCTGTGGCTCAAGGCGATAGGGCGCCGGCCCTATATGCCAGAGGTGGCGGGTTCAAACCCAGCCCCGGCCAAAAACTGTAAAAAAAAAAAAACCCGTGTGGCAGGCACCTGTAGTCCCAGCTACTCAGGAGGCTGAGGCAAGAGAATCAATCGCCTTACCCCAGGAGTTGGAGGTTGCTGTGAGCTGTGATGCCACAGCACTCGACCAAGGGCGATAAAGTGAGACTCTGTTGCTACAAAAAAGGAAAAAAAGAAAGAAAATTATCTAAACTAAAAGTGTACACCTTAAAATAAAAAATAAAAAAATGTGCAGACCTAGCTGGGCGATGTGGCAGGCGGCTGTAGTCCCAGCTACTCTGGAGGCTGAGGCAAGAGAATCGCCTAAGCCCAAGAGTTGGAGGTTGCTGTGAGCTGTGTGAAGCCACGACACTCTACCCAGGGTGACATAGTGAGACTCTGTCTCTACAAAAAAAAAAAAAAAGTGCAGACCAAATAAAAAGGATGTGATATAACTAATTATGGCAACATCTGTATCATAACTTACATTGTACTTTAAATTTGCATTTAGTCATGTCATAACTTGACACGGTTTTGAAGTATATGTGATTAAAATTTGTTTTGATAGAAAAGACAGTTCAAATAATATACTGTCCAATTAGATACGGGGTCTGGCTGCCTTACCCCAAACTCAGCTTATTACGTCTCTCAGAACAGACTCCCTTCCACTAAACCATAGGGTTTCTTAGAGTTGATTTTATCACCATAGAAAAGCAATCCCTCTTCATCTCCCGTATCCTGACTTCACTCTTCTTTTATCCTTCTCCTCCCTTTCCTCTTCTGTTTAGACGTCACAATACATCCCTCTGTGTCCGTGTCTTCTTTTCTCTACCTCCTCTTTCGCTCCCTTCCCTCCTCCTCCGCCGTCTTTTAACAATTAGATTAAGACCCCCCAGAGTACACATAATCAGTTTAAGGTCTTGGGAAAACACCATGATTAAGAGATTAATGTTGACATGTAAGAGAGAGAAAATTTTGGTTTGAATTGGTTAAATTTAAGAGAGGGAGCCTCTACATCGGCCAGAAACCAAAGCGTAGCATAAACCCGGAGTTTTACCGATATTAGAGCGAGGGACACAGAGGAAGGGGATTTTTCCACCTAATTTTTCGGGCCTTCCACCTGGGACACAAATCAGCAGAACCAATTCCGAGTCCACCACGCCGGAACCCCTCCTTGGGCTCGGGGAAATCCCAACATCCAGAACTAGAGGGACCTGACTTCTCTCAGGACCGTGCGGGCTTGGTGCCTGGCGGGAGTCCTGGACCCGACTGGCACTACTAGCACGGTGTTATCCGACCGACGTGAAGTTTGCTGGAAACGCTCATGTTTATGTGATCAGGGCTCTTGTCTCTCATTCCAGTGTTCTCAATTCTCAGAGATGTCTGAAAGGTTGACCTCCTTTCCTAAAATTTTCATTTTACCTCACCATTTTCACCAAACTAACTCATCGCAGGTAGAAGTTTGCACACACCGCCTGCTACATGATTTCATCAATACATCAAAGTTATACTTCGAACAGCTGTAGTCGTGGCCGAGTGGTTAAGGCGATGGATTAGAAATCCATTGGGGTTTCCCCGCGCAGGTTCGAATCCTGCCGACTACGGGGACGTCTTTTCCTTTGACATCAGAAAACAATTCCTGCACCGGTTCCTATCACTACTGTGCAGTCTAACTAACCTTGTTTCGCTGGGGCACTCACTCAAATCAAACCAGTTGCCACTAGTTTCCTGTCATATGGTTCCTTTACTATATTTTCTTTTTTAACATCTAAAAAGAAGCAATTTTCTCTGAGCAAAACGCAGGAAATGCCTCATTTCCTGTCTTCCAACCCCCTACCTCGGATGTTGAACTCCTCGGAATTGTGCCTATGAAAAACACAAATGTTTATATTTTTGAAACCTGTCACATATGTCTCATTTAGAAAAGTAAAGCCCATGAAATGCTGTCTTCTTTGCCTCATTTGCAGAGGCTAATACTTAAGATATCATGTAGATAAGTCTAGAACCATTGCATTACCTAGAAAACCAACACTGTCTCACTGGTCCAGGAATCTAGACAAGGTTGGACAGAAAAGATTCCTCCGCCCCAGGCACTTTATTTGAGCTTAGCAGTGTGTATCCTTGATTGTCACCTAAAATAAAGGGGTTCATTTCCCATGTGGGGAGGAGAAAGCTTTTTATGGACAAACTATTCCTATTCTTTTTCCTCTTTTAAAATTTTATTTTTATATAACAACTGATTTACGGAAAAGTTGCAAGAATAGTATAAAGAAGTCTCATAAATTCTTTAGGTAGACTCTCACTTTCAGCTAAAATTAAGCATCATTTATCTCTGCTGCTTCTTTTATAGACAGACCATATTCAGGGAGTGTGTGTGTGTGTGTGTGTGAGAGAAAGTGTGTGTGTGTGTGTGTGTAAAACATGTGGAAATTGAAATTAAAATACTCTACTTACAATAGCAGCAGAAACTTTAAAGTCTAAGAATAAATCTAAGCAAAAGATGTGTAAGAAATCTACATTAAAAGTACGAAATGTCATTGGTGGAAATTAAATGAAGGAAGCAGAAGAAAATGATATATTTATGTTTTGGAAGATTTAATTTTGTCCCAATGAAAACTATTTCCAAATTGAACAATAGATTACATGGAATCTCAATTAACTTCTGAGTCTGCTTTTTATAAAGATTGACTTAAGATTTCAAAAATATATTTAGAATGTAAAGCAGCTTTAAAAATATGAAAATATTGGGCGGTGACTGTGGCTCAAAGGAGTAGGGCGCCAGCCTCATATGCTGGAGGTGGCGGGTTCAAACCCAGCCCCAGCCAAAAAAAACAGCAAAAAAAAAGAAAATATTGAAAAAGATAGCAGCATTGAAGGACTTACACAACATGTATGTTAAGATTTGTTAGAAACCCATAATTTGGGTACTATTATTGATTATTCATAGGAAAATGTCAAAGTTTTATCTTTTTTTTTTAGTTTAATTTTTATTTTAAATTGACACCACACATTATCTTCACTCCTGTGACATCAACTTGGCTGCTATAAGTTTCTGGTCAGGATGATCCCCAAGAGATATTCTTGTGGAAACTTTGTAGGGAGAAAGGTAAGTAGAGGCCATTCCATACCTCATGTAACTCAACTGCTGACTTATCTTGTTATTATGAGGCAGCAATTGTGCCTGCAATAGTCCCATCTTCCCCTGAGTCCTCCTTCAGTCTTGAAATTTCTGAAACAAATGTCTGTATTTATTTATTTATTTATTTATTTATTTATGTATTTATTTATTTTTGAGTCTCAAGTTGTTGCCCTGGGTAGAGTGTGGTGGCATCATAGCTCACAGCAAACTCCAACTCTTGGGCTTAAGCAATTCTCTTGCCTCAGTCTCCCAAGTAGCTGAGTCTACAGTCGCTCACCATAATGCCTGGCTTTTTGGTTGTAGTTGTCATTGTTGTTTGGTGGGCCAGGCTGGATTTGAATACCCTAGCTCTGGTGTATGTGGCTGGTGCCCTAGCCACTTAAGCTACTGGCCCTGAGTCAAATATCTATATTTAGCTTCCAGCAAAGGGCCCTGTATTCTACAGAACACCTACATCACTGTAGTCCGAGATAACAAGAGCTGACACAGATTCCTGTTCATCCTTGTTGGGCACCAGTTCATGATTGTGGGTTACAGCTTGTTCTAATCTTCCCAACTTCACGTCCTTTCTCCCTTCTTGACAAACTGCCTTGTGGATTTCAAGCTTCAGCATTATAAAAACTACCTAACTAGTTACACACACGTACACATACAGAGAGGGAGAGCAGAACTACTGGAATGGAGATAGTATCTGGGACGAAGATGGAGCCAGGGGCTATCAGTGATTTGACTTCTCTTATTGAACCTTGCCTTAGGCATATTAAACAACTCGACCAAAACATTCAGAAACTTGAACAAACATTTTATAAAAGTGGATATCCACATGTCTAATGAACAATTCATTTTCATAGACCATTGGGTTGCAATTGCTGACTCTCACTATGTTGATTAGGAATAAGATTAGTTGTAGTTTTAATTCTAGTACTTTGAGAAGCCTAGGCCAGAGGTTTGCTTGAAGGCAGGAGTTTGAGACCAGCCTGAGCTTCAAAGAATAAAAAATCAGTCTGGTATGTTGACTAGCTACTGGGGAAGTTGAGGCAGGAGGGTTGTTTGAGCTCAGGAGTTAGAAATTGCAGTGAATGATGAGAATGTCTGTCAAGAAAAAGAAAAAAGTAGTTGCAGTAAAGTACATATTCAAGAAGAGGATCGTGGAAGATGATCAGTAAAGGCAACTCAAAGGAAAGGATGATATCCCAGCAGTATGGACAAGTCAGATTGGTGGACTTAAAATGATTAGTACTAGGACTTCTGTTTTTCCTCAGTGTAAAGTAACAGAGAACCAGCCTTACCTTCCCACCTTGAACAACTAGAAAATTGAACAAAGCATATAAAATAATGTTTTTCAGACAGTAGACAATAGGCAGTTACTAATTTTGATACCCGAGAGAAGGGAAACAGGAGAGAAATTGCCCCAGTTTACTGCTTGGAGGCAGGTCAAGAGGTATATTTCATAATGTTAAAGAGGTTTGATACACCAAGAGGACACAACAATTCTACATATTTATGCATGTACCTAATACCAGTGCTTTAAAATACATGTAGGAAGACCTCATAAACTGCCAAGAGAAATAGAAAAATTAAATATTGTTGAACATTTCAACATTTATCTCTCTCAGTAATTGGTACAATACAAAAATCAATAGTCATATAGAAAACTTGAATATTACTACAAACTTGACCTAATTAACACTTATATCAATAGACTACTTTTCAAAAACAGAGGAATACATTCTTTTCAAGTGTACATAGAATACTTAACAAAACAGACTATAATAGGGGCTATAAAACACATCTCATTAAGTTTAAAAGAATTTAAAATCATAGAAAGTATATTCTCTGGCCACAATAGAATTAAGCCAGAAATATGGAATAGAAATTAAAATAACTTACAGACCAAATAATATATCACATGGGAAATGTAAATCATTTTGAACTAAATTAAAAGGAAAACAAAATATAGCAAAATATCTGGGATACAGCTAAAGCTTTGCACAGAGGGAAACATAGCAAAAAGATGCCTATATTATGAAGAAAAAAGTTGTCGAGCAAATTATCTACACTTTCTCTATATGAAACTAGAAAAAGAACAAATTAAAATCAAAGTAAGCAGAAAGGGATAAATATTAAAGAAAAGAGTAAAATGCAATAAAAATAAAAAACAATAGAGAAAAGTCATGAAATCCAAAATCTAGTTCTTTGAAAAGATGAATAATATTGATAAATGTCTACTCAGACTGATGCTCATGCAGTGAGGACTCTCATCCGAGGGCTCTTGACTGTCCAGGCATCACAAGAAGTTAACTTTTCTTTTTTTAAACCAAACCATCTTTCAACCTGAAGGTTTGCATTCAACTTACAAGGCCGATTTTCTCGCATATAGACAATGTTTATCCCGATTTGTGCTCTTTCATGTCTCTACCTTGCAAAAAATAAATAATTTTTTAAAAGCTCATTCATTTTCGTTCCATTGTTCCATAAAACGATGGACTAGAAATCTATTGGGACCTTCTTACAAGTTCGAATCCTGCCGTCTATGGACGCCTAAAATTTAGACAATAAATAATCGAGAGTAGGCAGAAAGAAGAAATCGAAGCAAGTCACGTTGCTTCGTGAAGTTCCAGACTAAACTCAGCCCAGGACAAATTTCCACAGTAACGGGTGGTATAAGTTACCTCTACCACAAAAGAGGATGGAGTCTGACTTTAATGCGAAGAGCAAATCCAAGTTGGCCACAGGTTGTAATTGTGGAAGAGAGAATTGCCTTCCCCAAATCAAGGTTCAGTGAAGTTCAAGCCACAATAGATCCCCTCCCCCACTTGAGATTGATATCAATTGTGAGACACTACCTCTCTAGGAGGAAGATATATGATTTAGCATCTCTGAAGTAATCGGCCTACAAAGGTTAACACCGCGAAGGGGAACTACAGAGTGTTATCAAGCCACGTGCCAACTACAATGCGGGAGTTTCAGTTGCTGAGGGGCAAACGTACAGCTATTTTGGAACAACTGAGGCTTACTGGTAGAGGTTAAAACCGTAGTCGGCAGGATTCGAACCTGCGCGGGGAAACCCCAATGGATTTCAAGTCCATCGCCTTAACCACTCGGCCACGACTACTTGATTGATGAACTTCTTTCTTAAAGGCTTTGAAGATATGAGCAGTGTGCTATGTTTGGGTGGTGGAGTTGATATTGTAATGAAGGATGTTTTGGTGTATGGATGCCAAGTTCGTTAACAGAGAATTTCCTAAGTGCATTAAGAACTTCTAGATCTTAAATGGAAGAAGTCATCCATAGCAGATTGAAATTCAATCGAGGAGGGTGGTATTCACAGGAGCATTTCAAGAAAAAAGGAATTGAATTTTGTCTGCCCCCCCCCACCACCACCACTTGTTAATCACTGTCGACACTCCTGTTCACAGCTATTTGCGACAGATCGGCAGAAACCGACTTTGGAGCTGAGGGTGGCCCTAACAGCTTCAGATCTACCAGTGCCAATGGCACAAGAAACTGGCTGGGAGAAAAGTTAGAAAATCAGAAACCTTGGAGTAATTCGTGCTTGCTTTCAGTGTTGAATACTAAACCAGAAATATCTTCGACGGCTTTGCCCTGTCCCTGACTTAAAGGACTCGGATTAGAGCAGGGGCGTGGGATGAGAGCAAGACCTGGGGAAGGTCTTCCCCTTAGGCAAAGCTCACTCCTTTGCCTTTTCCCAAGAGGGAAGTCGGCAATCCCAAGAGACGGTGGAATACGGAGAGTCTTAGTCAACAGGTTTTTCTGTTTTTCCAGCTTGAGGACATTCTTTGTCCCTCCTAACACTCAAGAGTCTGTGTATGCCAGACTAAATCTACTGTTCTGTTTGCACATACATGGCCTCTTACATTTTGGATTATTTCCTTAATAATCAATTATTAATACGTATTATTATAATTTTTTCTGGGTTTAAAGAATATTGATTCAGGGAAACGCTACAGACTCGGGTTTTTATTGTTTGTTTAAAAGGAATCTCATGGATTATAGCACCGGAGTTCTGGGAATTGAAGTTTTTCCACAAAGCACCATCATCAGACAAACTTTCAGATACAAACAGGAGAATCTCTTTCACGTCTGCGGCCCTCAAACTCTCTTGCAGTTTAAATTCTCCTTTTCAATACTATTACTACTTGTACATTACAAAGTGATTCAGCTGTGAACACTTTTACGTGGACGTAATAAGGAACACTAATTGGATGTCATACTGTGGTACAAATATATTGAAAAATGAGGGTAGACAATTGTGTGTGTTAGGCTATGCAGAAGAGCTAAATATTTTTTTCTTTCAGAGAGGGAAGTCTTTAGATAATGTCTGTATCTGCTAAGAAAATAGGAGGAAATGCAATTTGACTACCAAGAAGAGATGAGGAAATGCTTCAGTCTAGCTCCCCAAGGTGGGGCTGAGTTGAGTTTTATAAACATAAGGTAATGAGGAGTGATATGATTGGATATTGTCATAGATTTTTTGTTCCTCCCAGGAGGTCTGCTCTGACTGGACCATGTCACGGTGTGATGCCAGAGCTTGATCTGATTGGATTCTGGATTCTGCCTTTGATGTCCGGGTCTGACTTCAGTTCCCCAATTACTGGGTCTGAGCATGCACGTTTCACCTATAGATACACACTTAGATCATCTGTGTATGCATAGGTTACGTGACCTTCAACCTGGTGATCTATAGCAACTGAAAAATAACTCACAGCTGTTACATAAAAGTTGAACCAGATTGGTCTGGTGTGGTTACACTACCCTTGAACATGAAGAGTGTAAGTTGGAACCTGAGGACTTGCAGCTCTTTGGAGAGGGCTGATGAGTGGGGATTCCTGACATGTGTGGGTACATATCCTGGAGAAGTCAGACCACAGCCAACAGAATCAGAGCATAAATATACCAACCTCACTGTTCAACCTCCGTCTACATCTCATGGTATTCCCTTGCCCAAACTCAACCAGAACCCAGAGGACAGTTTTACCAGTGAAGAAAGTAAAACACAGGGAGATTAAGTTCCTTGTCAAAGGACTTAGAACAAGGAGGTGAAATCACTTGGACAATTGCCTCTAGGAAACCTGAATTCTATTTAGGAAGAATGTGGGGCAGGAAAATGTTATGCCTTTTTTGGTTGTCTTGATTGTTTTTTGAAAAATAGTCCTTGTCGGTGTGGCGCCTGTGGCTCAAAGGAGTGAGGCATCGGCCCCATGTATTGGAGGAGGCGGGTTAAAACCAGCTCTGGCTAAAAACTGCAAAAAAAAAAAAAAAAAGAAGAAGAAGAAGAAAAATAGTCCTTGTCAATCCATTTGGCTTTTAAAACTGTGTGCTGTACAAATTTATTATTATTCTAATAATGGTATAAGAAATAATTTGGGGGACTAAATGGTACAGTTGGTTCAAAACCAACTATAATGATGAGAGTAGAAAAGACTTTCTTTTTGATGTTCAGAGTTTGAAAATTAGTTCTTAATGAATAAATGTATAGATTGAATTTTTTTTGAGGAGTATTCTTTTCTTGTTTGAACAGTACAGAATCAGCACTAAACAGAAACAATTAAGAGAACAGAAATAAATTGTCTCAGTAGAGGTCCAATTACCCTACGATAAAAATGTGACTGTTTCTGTCTGTCCTGTGTGACCTAATTATGTCTTGAGTCAAGTCTCCCTAAACTGCACCTTAAGAGCCCTTTGAAAACTGGCTTAGCCAGTATCTCAGCTTCAGTTGTGGGTGCAACTGACCTAATTTACCAGACCAAGATTAATGAAATGTTCAGCCACAATTAAAAGATGATTTTAGGTCGGCGCCTGTGGCTCAGCGGGCTAAGGCGCCACGTACACCTGAGCTGGGGGGGTTCAAATCCAGCCCAGACCTGCCAAACAACAATGACGGCTGCAACCAAAAAATGGCCGGGCGTTGTGGCAGGCGCCTGTAATCCCAGCTGCTTGGGAGGTGGAGGCAGAGACTCGCTTGAGCCCAGGAATTGGAGGTTGCTGTGAGCTGTGATGCCATAGCACTCTATCCAGGGTGACATGTTGAGGCTCTGTCTCAAAAAAAAAAAAAAAAAAAAAAGATGATTTTACTTTAGTAGTATTATGCTTAATTTCTACTTACAAAATTCATTTCTTATTAGTTAAAAATAAGGTTATGTAATACAGAAAAGACTATCGAATATAGAAGATTCTTAGACTTCTATGGGCTCCATAGACTTCAGGTGTTCATGAGCACCTTGAGATAATTTTCAAAATGTTGTATGTATATATTTAGGGCATCTTTCTAGGAAAGAGGTTTCATGGATGTTATTCAATATGACCTGTAATCCAGAGTAAAAATAAGTATGGTGCATATCTTAAGTCTAATGGCATGTTAATATTGGGAATTGGAGGGAGAAGGATTTTCCATCAGCACTTTGTTTTTTGGGAAATGAAATGCTGTTGAGAAAATACAAAGACTCCAAATCAATTTCCACAAGGTAGTACCAGTAGCTCCTGATGTGGAACCAACCTCAGTCTTGCAGACATCACAGCAATGCTGTTATACTTCCAGATGGGTGCAAGCACAGTTGGGATTTCCTATGTTCCCTAACATCACCCATATGGCTCCCTTATGGTTTACATTTCAAAGCTAACGTTTGTGCCTCTAAAGCCAACAACCTTGAAGCTCTGGTCTAAACTATGCTCTGTCAGTCATCCAACTTTTTCTCATCAGTTCTTTTACTTTCATCATTATATTGTTGCCTAGACAACCAGTCCACAGACTCTGTCCCTATCTCTTGTATAGTATGTGAAAAAGTTTGGGCCAAGGCTCCTTTCTAAATAGCATCTTCAATTCCTGCCCAAACTCAAACATCTAGTTTTTATTCCTATTTTAGTTTCTCAGCTTATCTAGGTTGTTAGCTTCCAGTCATCTGCAGTTTTCCCCAACTCTTCCTCTAATGTTATTTCATTCACAGTTTTTGATCAGCATCCCATCACTGTAAACCAAAATCTCTTCAACCAGGGCCAGTGTTTGATGTCCTGTTCAATTCCATGTCCATATAACTGAGCATAGGTCTTGACATGGTACAAAAATTTCTCCTTCCTATATTTAAGTCTGTATACTCCCTAGGACAAATGTAGGCTGTGCAAGCTAGTCACTGGGTCTGATAACATTGCTTGTTAGCAAAAAGAGGAGGGGATTTACCAGTGCACATTGTAAGACAGAGTTCTGCAGTCACTTTAAAGAAATAATTTCATTTAATTAGAAAGAATGCTGTATACCTGCCCTCCACACTCACTTTCTCTTATTATTAAAATATTACATTAGTATGATAAATTTGTTACAAATAAGGGAAAATATTTATATATTATTATCAACTAAAATGAAGGTGATAATAAAAAATCTAAGATTTTTTTAGATTAAAAAATCTAAAATTAGATTTTTTTTTTTAGTTTTAGTTTTTACCTAATTTCCTTTTTCTATTCCAGAATTCTATTCAGAATTCCACATTACATTTAGTCATCTCTTGGCCATGGCAGTTTCTCAGACTTGTCTTGATTTTGATGATCTTGATAGTTTTGAAGAGTACTGATCAGGTATTTTATACAATGTTCCTCAGTTGGGACTTATCTATATTTTTCTCATAATTAGATTGAGGTAGTTGGTTTTAGGAAGGAAGACCACAGAGGTAAAGCACTACTTTCATCACATTATATCAAGGCTATGCAGTATCAACTTGGTTCATCACACTCATGTTGACCTTGGTCACCTAACTGAGACAGTGTTTGTCAGATTTCCTCATTGCTTGCTCCTGCCCTCCCCACCTCTGTACAGTACTTTTGAAAGGCAATCACCATACAGAGGCCATAGCTAAGAATTAGGAAGTTATGTTATTTGGAATTGTTCTACCCAGGAGATTCCTTCAAACACTGAGGTTGTTTCCACCTGTAGGAAGCTGTTGGTACCAGGACTTAGGAATTGATTTGAAGTCTCCATGTTCACTTATAGGCATTTTATTTGTTTTACAAATTTCTCTTCTATCCTCAATACTTCATAAAATCAGCAAGGAACCATAAATATTTACTTTACACTTTGAGTTATAATTCAACATTATTTTATTTATTGTTGCTCAAATTGTTTCAGCTTTGGCCATTGTAGGCATATGTTTTTACATTTTATTTTTTCAGAGAGCCCAGAACAAACCCTAGCTCTTAGAAACGCTTGTTATAAATTTGTTACATGGACGTGAACTTTTTCAAAAGCCTGCAGTGGGCCACAGCTATTTTGAAAATGCTTGCAATATTTGTATTTCCTGTTTCCGAGGCTCCTGGAAATCAACTTTATTTATCCCACTTGGTCAGAGGGTTTGATTCTGTCTTGTTTTCTCCAGAGTGGATCAGGACAGTCATGGGGGTTGGAGGAAGATGGAGCAAATGTGATACATGCAGATGTTCTTTTTGCCACTCCTGTGGCCACTGTCCCTCATGTCACAGAGCACATGGTCCTGCCAGCAGAAACCAGTTTTAAGCTGGTAGTGACAATGCTGCTTCTGAATGAAGCCGGAAAGATTTATGTCCCTGGCATCAGATGTGTTAATCCAATTAAAAGTTTGGGCATAATGCCTATACCTCTTCTGAGATCGTATTGAGAAGGTTCATATCCTAAGATTATTTACTCTTTTTCTTCCTCTCTCCTGCAATTATTTATTTATTTTATTTTATTTACTTTTTCATTTTTTTTCAGGCAGAATCTCACTGTTGCTCTAGATTGAGTGCCGTGGTGTCATACCTCCCAGGAACCTCAAACTCTTGGACTCCGGTGATCCTCTTGCCTCAGCCTCCCGAGTAGTTAGACTACAGGCACCTACCACAACGCCTGGTGAATTTCTCTATTTTTAGTAGATACAGGTCTCGCTTTTGCTGAGGTTGATCTCCTTAGCTCAGGCGATACACCCGCCTCGGCCTCTCACAATTATTTGTTCTTGGTAAAGATTCTCTGCTTCCCTCCCCAGTCCTTCACTTTAACAATCGCTTTTCTCTCCTGTGGTTTCCCTATCGTTGCTACAGCGGCAAAGGACAGTCCTGGACAAGTCATGTCCCTTTCTGACACCAGGAAATCTTTACTGCTGAAGAATTTGGGAGAGGCTCAGTTACTGCCTGTAAGCGAGACCAAAGTGACGAACGCCGTATTGTTGCGAAGCTAGGCGCAAAACCCTGCTTTGCATTCTAGCTTTTTATAGTGTTTTACCCCTTGGTGTCCACAAGGCGGAGCCTTTCCGGGATGCAGAAAGCATCTCTTGGTGTCCCTCCCCCGCCCAGGTTACGCCATAGTCTGTACTGGTTGGCGAGTTGCCTCAAAACAAGTCATCCACAATTTACATGTCACAGAATTAAACTTCCGAACGTGTCCCTCGTGTTAGAATGCGAAGATGCGAAACAAACGCTCGGGAGGCAGAAAGCCTCTTCCAATAACGAAATCTGTTTAGCGCAGCTCGACTAGTGCCGTGTTGGAGCCTCCTGGCCCCTGCGTCGGGGCAGCCTGGCCGAGGCTGAAGGTCCCAAGGGCTGCAGAAGGCAGAAGGGCCCTAGCAGGCTGGGGAGGCACGGACCTAACTGATTTGCCCTTAGAAACTGATTTGCTCTTGGGTTTTGCATTAAACAGCCCTGTGCGCGAGAAAAGAGGAAAGTGTGCCGTGGTAGCAGGTAACAAAAGTCAGAATACAAACTTAGGCTCTAGAAAAGACAGCACAAGTTTACAAATGGAGTTATATCCCATTAAGAAGGAGCAGTAAGATACAGCTTTTCCATGAGGTTCCATGGTGTAATGGTTAGCACTCTGGACTCTGAATCCAGCGATCCGAGTTCAAATCTCGGTGGAACCTTGGTTTGTTTTCACAATTCATAAACTTCATCTTTTAATAATTGGAATGGAATCTCCAGTTCACGCGAATCCAATGTTGCACAGCTTCGGTGTAAGTCCTACTAACTCCCTGCTGTATCATTATTCTTACCTTCTCCACCCTACCCCCAACAGATATTCTGATACAGATAATTTTGAGTTAAGGTGAACTTTTTTGATGATTTATTGTTTTATAAAATGTAGTGAACTCACTTCATGTTGTAGAGAAGCGACCCGATGGATTTGAAGGAGATGAAAGACCCTCATGGATATGTGTATCTTTTTGCTCAGAGAGAATGAGTCTTTATACTACGTAATGCCTATTTGTTACAAACACGTCTTGCAATGAAAAATAAAAATTTGTGAAAATGCATTTGTACTTTAAATAAAGAATTGCTAGAACTCTCAATATTTGAACAGTGCTGGATCCCTCACATAAAAACTTGAAGCACTGTCTACAGAATAAGTAAATATACAGATACATCTTCCAACTTGTATTAGAACAACATGGTGTTCTATCGGTCTTGTTTATGACATTAACCCACTACACAGAATTGTTTATGTAGACTACATCTCATTGAAATCTTAGATAGAACTTTAAAATTGTATTCTAAGATATCACTGCAATCGTTTTATCTTCATAAAACTGTCTCCTATTGCAAGTTAGTTTATTTTGTGGTAAATGTCTGGCTTTTTCATAACTTAAGGTAAGACAAAAAAGTTACCGGGGCCCTCAAGAAGTAAGCCCAAGTGCCATCCTTAGTTTGATCTTATCTATTAGTATTTCTAAAAACTTTATATTTTTATTTTAGGGCATCAGACTATGTATTATCTAGCGGATATTACTTTCTTCACTTAATATATTGCTAAAATTAGTTATTTCTCCTGTTGTATGTAGCTACCATTCATTTCATGTTAGCTGTTATAGTATGATATGAATATACCATAGTTATTTCATTCATTCACCTATTAGTAGGGAACACTGTATTATATCCAAAGTTGTATATAATATGATTTTGATTTGGAATTATGCCAGCTTTGGGCCACAAGAAATTAAAAATTGTTTTAGGGCAAGAGAAATTTGTGATCTTATAACCTGCATTTAGCTGCACATTTATAACTTTTAAGCTGTTGTTTTCTCCTGCCAAACGCTTTAGCACATAATGTTTATTTGCCTTTTTATATTGTACTACCAAATCTTTCTAATTCCTTATATATTTTCTAGTGTTAACTGCTGGCAGAATTATGTTCCCCCATGTGGAATGCTATAGGCTTACTGCCACTAAAAGTTCAAATATCTACCTCCATTTAGTGGCTATCTATTTTTTCACCTTTACCAGGGACCAATTCTGCCTAACACCTACTCTACATGTTCTTCTGAAAGAAGGAATCTTAGTATATCTGATTGGTAAAGCATAGGGCATATATGACTTCCATGCTAGTTGCACAGAGGCCTAGAGAATTGTCTTCGCCAGTATGGGCTACTATACCAAATACCATAGGTGGAGTGGCTTAAACAACAAACATTTATTTCTTACAGTCCTGGAGGCTGGGAATTCTAAGATCAAGGTGCTACAGTTCAATGTCTGGTGAGGGCCTTCCTCCTGGTTTGCAAACTGCTGGCTTCCTGCTGCATCCTCACATATTGGAGAGAGAGAGAGATCATTTCTTTTCTGTCTCTTGTCTGAGGACCTTAATTCCATTCATGAATGATTCACTTTTATAACCTAATTACCTTCCAAAGGTCTCACCTCCAAATATTGTCACATTGAGGATTAGGTCTTCAATATATAAATTGAGAGTGGGCACAGACATTCAATCCATAGCAAAATTTAGTTATGACTTATCCCTTGAAGATATACAGTTTATCACTTGAGAATTCTCTTCTAGTCATGTAATATAAAGGAGTTGCCATATTAGACCACTATGTTCATCTGTTTTATTATAATCTTTTTTATAGCTTCTCAAACTTTTCTTCTTCTACTATTTTTCTTTTCCATTATGATTTATCCACAGACACTATTAAAATTTTTGTTAGTAATGACTAAATTATGAGATGTAGGAACAAGAGGGAAGTAAAATAATGAACAACAATAATATGTGAAATGGAATGTTATGATCAGGGACAAATTATACTATAGTCATATAATAAAAGATAACTGAAAATAATGTTTACTAGAATCACAATTAAAGCAATTTCTGCATTATCATAAAAATAATATTTATCTAAGGAATGGCTAAAGCTATACTTTTGCCATGCATAGAATGCCAGGATAAAAAGCCTAAAAAAATTGTTCAAAAGTTAATTATCATCAGCATCAGATTTAGTATGTTATATTATATATTTAGTATGTTGATATATTGTAATAAGTATAATCAAGATTTTAGCGGTCAAAATTTCAAAAATTGATATTATTGTGTTTTGCTGTCACTTACTAGATTTTTCTTCAGTCACTCTACTACACGGTTGGGCCAAAAGATAAATGCCCACCTTCAATTTAGATAGACCTCATTTGTTTCTAAGCATTTCTATTTTCTTTATAAATTTTATCGTACTAGCATAAATGAAGATTTGTTATGATATAACACATAATATTAGAGTTTTTCCTCCTTGTGAATATTGCAAAATAGACATTCTACTTTTAAATTATTTTGACAAGATGGGAAGAATAGAACTTTTTAGCTAAAGACTCAAAGCCAAGATAGAAAATAGCTTTAAAAGTTCTTTTAAGGCAAGACAACTGCAGAGGAAACACCTGTGCCTTGGTGTCTCCTTCACTTTACACTTAGGACTAAATGCGGAACCCCCATTTCCTATGCCTAGGTCAATTTCATGTGAATTTCCTAGGCCTCAATACCTTGAATGGACTGTGTCCATTCATTGATACATTCATTCACTTTGCCCTGGAGGAAGGAACTGTGTTCATTCGTTTCCTGGCCAAGGAACCCATACACCTATATATACCTTGAGACTAAAAGACTAAAGGGGGAGACCGGGAAAGACCAGAAGAGAAACGGAGAGAGCTTTTCTCTCCCCACTTGAGTTCTCTCTACCAGGAGCTTTAGTGTTTTCTGTATTCTTTTCTGTAAATAAATTCCGTCTTACCACTGGGGGGAAAAAAATTAAAAGATTGGTAAAATGTGAAAAAAAAAAGTTCTTTTAAAATATTCTAGAAATAAAGAATTAAGATATAATTACCACTTTGTTCCTCATTGTATTCTAATGTAAATATTTATAAACAATTCTTAGAAATAAAAGCATATGATATTCTCCCTATAGCTATCCAGCTAAAGTAGTCTCTGAATATTTTTATTAACTTCATCATATTGAATTTATTTTACTAATTCTTAATATTACATAAAATATACATAAAATTAAATTTTTACAAAAGACTAATTATTGAAACATTTTACATCTGAAATAGTAAAACTTCATTTATATTTTCAACTGGTTAATATTATTTCAAAATATAAAGTACCTGGAGATTTCTCTCTATGCTTAATAGCTAAAATTTTTATTCTTTTTTTTTTTGAGACAAAGCCTCAAGCTGTCATCCTGGATAGAGTGCAGTGGCATCCCAGCTCACAGCAATCTCCAATTCCTGGGCTCAAACGAGTCTCTTGCCTCCGCCTCCCAAGTAGCTGGGACTACAGACGCCCGCCACAACGCCCGGCCATTTTTTGGTTGCATGTCATGTTGTTTGGCGGGCCCTGGGGTTGGATTCGAACCCGCCAGCTCACGTGTACGTGGCTGGCGCCTTAGCCTGTTGAGCCACAGGCACCGAGCCTATTCTTGTTTTTAAATGACGGTACTATTCAGATCATAACAGTAAAACTGAATGATATTCCTTGTTCATATTACTTGCAGTTTTACAGTTATTAGACAATGTGGGGTAAACAGTACAACTTTATGATTGTTTATTAAACTTAGGCTGAGGCGTTCTGGCAATGATAAAGAAGAAGGCATTGTTGCTATTAGACTTTCATTCTGACTGAGGGTTGGAAGTCTTCACAACCTGGGGCAGTGAAGTTCTGGGCGCCCTGCTCTGTTTTCTCTGAGACACCTGAATATGTATATATGTGTATGTGGGTTGAGACTGGGAAAAAGGCACCTTGTTACAGCCTGCTGGACAGCTAAGCGCCCCATTCTGCCTTTGCTGCTGTATGTGTGGGTTAAACTACAATTTCTTCCCTCTTCTAGCTTCCCAGAAGTGGCAATTCCTAGAAGAGAAGTTTTTAATTCTACTAAATACACAAAGTTAACTCAAAATTTACAAATCATAAAACTAAACATAGAATTTTAAAAGTCTTAAACTTTTAGAAAAAGAGGCAAGCGTATATTCAACAACTTGGGAAAAGATTATGACGTCCTATTTAAGAAGTGTTCTCAGCCTCTTGTTAGTCAAACCTTGCTTATTTTGATTATGTGTTGTATAATATTCCGCACAAGCATTAACTGCCTGTTTGACTATTAGGGACAATATAGTCTACTATCTTCACAGCTCTGTAAGTTAAGCCTCACTGGCTTAAATAGCCAGCTAGCTAATTATTATATGGGCTTTCAGCTTACAAACACATGTATTATCACATAGACATTTTACAAAGTAATCTCTACCATAGACTTTTTTAACACACCTATCTGGAGAACTCATACAAATACAGAAATCTTCAGCCATCATATGCCACTTTGTACTAGAGATTCTTTGAGTACCACTCAAGAATGGGGCCTTCCTTGCCAGCTTGGTAGTGAGTGACATAGTTGTTAAATCACATTTTACCATCTGCTTTCACAGACCTTCTGATCCTAACTATGAAAATGTGGTGTCTCTGAAGAGCAAACACTAACATGGTGCTAGCAGTGCAACAGATGTATTGGTAGTAATGCCTATAACAAGAAAGAAAGAGGAGAGAGACGAGATATATTCGGGGGAAAAGCTTTCAGACCACGATGTGTGTCAGATCATGATGTGTGTCTGGGTCGCGGGAAAGGAGAGTTTACTAGAAAAAGCCTCAAGTTTTGGCACAGTTGTGAGAAAGACTGATCCATTTCAATGAGAAGCTCTGGTATAAAATTTTCCCATAGATGAGACCTGTGTCAAGCAGAAATGGCCAGGCTTTAGGATATGCATGCTGTGCTTAAGAGGAAGAAAACGATTTCAGTTTAACCTTGGAAGATGGTATAAATGTTACAGCTAGAGGCTATCAGCATTTCTTGTAACTGAAGACAAGCTTTTTCTTGAAGGGAGATCTGAGAAGCACATCTTCATGGCCAAAGATTTTCTCTTTTCTTTTTTTTTCTTTCTTTTCTATTTATTTATTTATTTATTTTCGAGACAGAGTCTCACTATGTCGCCCTTGGTAGAGTATCTTGGTGTCACAGCTCACAGCAATCTCAAACTCTAGGGCTCAAGCGATTCTCTTGCCTCAGCCTCCTGAGGAGCTGGGACTTCAGGCGTCAGCCACAGCGCCCTATTTTAGAGATGAAGAAATGAAGGCCCTGAGATCTGCTATATTTTACCTAGTACTGTGCTGAATGTCATGTATTTGACATTTTGCAAAATGTTGCTTTATTGTTATCTGTGAGAGAGAAACAAACTTTATTTTGTTCTGGACACAGTTTTTTTGTGGGTTATTTTTTCTTGTGGCTGAATTTAACCTAATATGTGTAGATATGCTACTAGAAACATAGGAGTTTGAAGGCTGAGGGTATGAATTTATAGGTATAAATCTTTCATAGCCCATATGTTTGTTTCAGGCTGCATACCTTTTTCAGAGTAGTCACTACTGCCAAAACATGATACAACAAACAGTTCAGATCATTTTTAAAGAGACTGTACTCAAATTAATTCCACTTTTCTGTTCTGTCTAGATTGGTTCATGATGTTTTTATTAATCATTTTATTCTAAGGGTTTTTTATTTTATTTATATACATAATTTATGTTATGAACTATATATGGAGTCAGTATAGATAGGGTTGATTTATTGGTTCTCAAACAAACTGATTTGCTTTCTGTTAAAGGCTGAATTGTATCCCTCCCTTAAATTCACATGTTAAACCTTCAACTCTCAGTACATCAGAATATGACTATATTTGGAGATAATGTGTTTGAAGAAACCAAATGTGCCAACACCTTGATCTTGGACTTCTAGGGTTCAGAACTGTGAGAAAATAAACTTCTGTTTAAACTTTCAGTGTGTGGTGTTTTGTTATAGCAGCTCTGGCAAACTAATATGCAGTTTTTCTGGATTCATCATAAGGCAATGTTTCCCAGAAGACTTGAGAGAGAATTCTGTGTCTTTGTGCACATTTGTCCTTGAAGCAGGAAAGAACAGAATGAAGTCAGACTTATCTGCAATTCCAGAGAGAAAAAGGATCTTTCCTTTTGCTTCTTTTCCCAACAAAATCACCACTAATTACTTGTGGTCCTGAATTTTACTTTGGGAATTCTTTTCAACAGTAACTTTCGAGTGAGAGTACAGAAAAAAATGAATTAAAAAATAGGGGGAGAAATCAGGTTAAAAGAGCAATTCCTAGTATTTCTATTATTATTATTTTTCCAAATACCTTGAAGATTAAAATTTCAAGATCTAAATTAGGAGGGAAAGTAACTTTGGTTTGATTGAACTCTACTTTCAAATAGATATATCCGCTTAGATTATTATGACCAGTTCCTATTTGTCTACTAAACGCTTTCATTCTGAGTTCTTACTTCTTTACAGGCTTAACCTCTGAATTCCCAAATCTGTCATTTGAGTCCTCAGCAACCTGTCACCATTATCACTTTGTGTGTCTTAGAATGAAGACCTTTACACCTATGCATTTGTAGTAAGCTAACCAAATATTTAGGCAAGGGCTGTCTAAACTACTGTGCCATTAACATGTTGATTTTATCCCATCTTTATCAATTTTTCTTTTAAAATCAATGCCCTTATACATAAGTTGTTGGCAACTGTTTCTTCCTGAGGCTTTTTGGTAAAAACAATACTCACAAATTTAATAGTGGGTATCTTGGCCAGAAGTGCCTGGGGTCATGTGGAAGTTTCTGGGGTGCCAGTTGTGATCAATTAATACTTCTCTCTGTGTCAGACTGCTGTACAGACATTGCAAAAGTCATAGATCCATTTGCTTTAAAGTTGTAAATATTTTGGCTTGGCACTTATAACTCAGTGGCTAGGGTGCCAACCATATACACTGTAACTGGTGGGTTTGAATCCAGTCCTGGCCAACTACAACCAAAAAATAGCTGGCATTGTGGTGGGCCCCTGTAATCCCAGCTACTTGGGAGGCTGAAGAAAGAGAATCACCCAAACCCAAGAGTTTGAGGTTTCTGCGATGCCATGGCACTCTACCCAGGGCGACAGCTTGAAACTCTGTCTCAAAAAAAAAGGAAAAAAGTTATAATATTTTTGTGTTTATTGTATTCAACAAAACCAAAAAAATCACTGTTTACCTTGATTAAGATAATTTGTCTAGCAAAATAAATAATAAAATCTAGCTCTTATTGGGGAGGTTGCTCTATGACAAGGATCTTTCTAAGCCTTTTGCAACATATCAATCCATTATATACTCATTTAAAAGAATAAGAAACAGATACAAAGATAGTAACTCACTCAAAATCACCTACATACTAAGTGGCAGAATTGACTTGGAATCTGCCAAGCAACCAGAAGAGAATGGCATTAGAGTCCAGACCATGTAATTTGTAATCTCTACTGAAGAGAAAAATAGAGCTTCCTCCACAATACCAGAGGCTAGTATTATCTCTCAGGAAGATGCTAGATTGTTTCTCTAAGCATTCTGTTTCTTTAAAGCATTACTTTCTCCCACAAAGTAAACCTGAGGCTGAAAATGATAATGAAGTTGGAGAAAGATCAATTGAAATATGGTAGATGTATCATGGGATAAGAAAATTTACCCAGAAAATTGGAGGGGTGGAAGGACAGCCAGAAGAGAGAAGATGAAGGACATGAATTGGGGGAAATACGTTGAAAATTGGTGTCAATTTTATCAAGCAGAGATGGGAGAGTGACACCAGCAGAACTACTGGGGACTTCTGTGATTTAGAGCCACCATGAGATGCTCCTGTGTTTAACAATACTGTAGGTCTCCTCTACCCCTTCTCTTTCATCTTTTCTACTCTCTTAGCAGGAGTTTTCTTCTCATCTTTGTTTCGTCTGATTGGAAACCAAATTAAGTCAATAAAGATACTATTTGTCTGTGAAGTGAGCTTTAGGCAAGGGCTGTCTAAACTACTGTGCCCTTAACATGAATAAGCATTCAAGGGGCTGGGACTGCTGGAGAAAAGAGTCCAGGTAGAAAATGGGGGTGGTGGTGGCGGGGGGGGGGGGGGGTTATGGTGCAAGATAGAGGCATTTAGCACAATTGTTACAAACAGAAAATTTCTTTTTCCCAATCCACAGCTACCTTTCCTCCAGACCAGCAAAATGGTTTTGCTCTGTTGAATTTTTAAAATTCTCACTTATTTTTGAAATACTCATAAGTGGGAATTTTATTTTTTTAAATGGTAAATAAAAATAAAAAAAAATAAACTCTCTGATTTGAAAATCTGGGGAACCTGTTTCCTAGAAGCCAAGGAGAGAAAGCTGTCAAGTGGGAAAGGGTGAGGTTTCTTCCTTAGAGGCAATACCGGATTCTCAAACTCAAACTAGTAATAAATCGATTTCTAGTCTATCCTCAACTCACGGGGCCAGAACTGAAATGCCAGTGAATTTTCTATCAGTAAACATAAGTATGTCTCACGAATCTTCCAAAATTTATTTTAAAAGTCAAACATTGATGGTCATTTCAGGTTTTTCAAATCATGAGTATAATCCTGGAGCGAATGTCAGATCTGTCCCAGTTGTAGAGTGTATCTACTGGATACCCATCAGAAGCTGACAGAGCAGGAAGCTTGGTCTCAGCGAATGTCTTTGAGGCCATCAGAATAAGGGTCCTCCTAATATAAGCATAAAATGTTACTTGTCAATTTGCCACAACAGTATGATATTCATCTAACTGATGCCAAAGAATAAAAAGCACTGACAGCGATTACACTTTCTGGAAGAAAGTTTGACCATTTGCAAAGTGCGAAAGTTCGACGAAGTTTTTCAAGCTAATAAGCTACAGATTTTCCGTGTAGTCGTGGCCGAGAGGTTAAGGCGATGGACTAGAAATCCATTGGGGTTTCCCCGCGCAGGTTCGAATCCTGCCAACTACGGTGACGTTTCCCAAGATCTGGAAGTCATCAGTTTGACTCTTTGTCGGGTTGAGAGCCTGGCATTATCTCTCAGGAAGATGCTAGATTGTTTCCTCAGCATTCTGTTATGGACCCACTAAAAAAATTCCTTATGTTTCCGGAAACGAGATTTTTCTTGTTTGTCTGGGTTTTTTTCTGTTTGTTTTTCAAAGTAATTTGACAATAGTTCTGTTGGTGTTTTCTTTTTCCCTAAGAAAAGTACAGACGAAGCCTTTGTGCTTCGTGCAAAGCCCAGTTTTGAAAGCAGCTGGAGGGAGTGTTTGCGTCCCCACAGAATTGTTCCCTTATCCAGGATCTTCTCCAGTCAAGTACATCCTCATTCACGCAAAAAAGGAAATTCCAGGAAATCTAGGATTAAATATAAGTGAAAGCAAAGACTCCCAAGGATGGTCGCGAAGATGCGAATCTAAATAGGAAACTGGGCATCAAGAGGCCACCCAGTTCACAATTGAAAATATTAGATAAAGCTTGCCTTCCGCCCCCCGCCCCACCGGCGTCCCCCAGACTGACCGTGGTAAAGGACGGACCCTAAACAAGGTGAGATTGCTACTCGTTCTGGGCAGAACCACGTTGTGTCATTAACACCTTCGGATTAAAGTGTCCACTAAAGGAACGTCACCACAATGGAACCTTCCTAGGAATTCCTATGGGAATTCATCTGTTACCGTCTTGGCATTTTAGTAGAGCTGTTCTCACCTCTCTGTGCACAACTTCAAAGAGCTATGCTGGGAGTGGCTCACGCCTGTCGTCCTAGCACTCTGGGCGGCCGAGGCGGATGGATCCCTTGGCTCAGGAGTTGGAGAAGCCTGAGCAAAGAGAGACCCTGTCTCTACTAAAAATAGAAAAAGCTAGCCCACCTTTGTGAGCGGCGCCTGTAATCCCAACTACTCAGGAGGTTGAGACAAGGGGATACCTTCAGGTTGCTGTGAACTCTGAAGTCACGGCACTCTACCCCAAGTTGACTGAGTGAGACTGTCTCCAAAAAAGATCTGTGGTACTTTATTTTACCTCATACAAGGATGATTTTAATAATTTTTCGTAAACACGGCGTTAGCCCTCTTCACTGATCAGTTATCAGATCCCTTCTTTATGAATCTCTTTAGGGGTATGAAATCAAATAAAAAACATTATGTTTCAAAATCCCTGTGGGGCTATGACTATAAGCTGAGGCACATCCTCTGCGAGCAGTGCCGCGGTATGAACAGGACTCTGAGGACTGAGAGCTGAGTTTCTGGAGAAGGAGTATGATCTTTCTTTGCAAAACTCATCATCACTTCTCCCTCTCTCTTCCCGCATGCCGGTTGTTTTGATTGAGAAAAACAGTTTAATAGAATTGCAGAATGTGAAAACTACTGAAATGTTAAGGCCCTTTTGTGGAAACAATTCCTAATAGTAGAGTTGAGGTAAGTGTCTCACCTGACATCTATGCACAGAAACTGAAATACAAATTTGTTCATAAAGATGATATTAAAAAAGAGTGTTGGTATCATTAAGAGGAAGTTCCTGTGATACTGGATGCTTCCTTCTGGATGAGCCTGGAGAAACCTACGCTCAGACTCCAGGGCTGGTGCAGAGATCCTCAGCCAGGGTTGAGCATTCATTACATTACTTATGCATAGAGACCCCAGAGCAAATTCTTTTATCAGTGCTTCCTACTTCCTCCATGATGTTCATGGCACAAAAGTGTTGCTGTGGGTTTCACAAGTGATTGGAAGAAAGAAATAATAGTTTCAGTCTTATAAGTTCTTGTCGAGAAGAAAGAAAGATAGAAAGAACCCTTTTCTAGAAAAATGTTGTTAGAGTGGAGGAACTCCAATAAGATACTTAAGGAAACATACTGTGAGTCAATAATTTTATATTGTTAAGCGATGTTTTTTCTCGAAGAAAGTATATTCACACCAGAATGTGAAGGAATAGAGATCATAAGTAGAAAAGAAAATTTGTTATTAATTGCTATTAACTGGCAACTCCAATGCCATTAGAATTATTTACTTCCCATGTTTGAAATAGTTAATAATTTCAAACAATCTTTTTGATGTGCACAGAAAAATAAGCATTATGTGGGTTGATGATTCCTTTTCATCAGATTCTTTTCAAGTCACCGGAGAGGACAATTTTTCTTGTCATTCTCCTGCATTACTTCTGATGCTGGTTTTCTTACCCATAAAAATAATTGCATTATACCAAAGTGAAGGTCTATCTCCTCGCTTCACATAGATGTAAATGTCTTGGTATTTGTAGGAACTCATGGGAGATATCAGGGACAAAATTGATTTCTGTCTTTTTCACTGAAGTGTTTTCCCTGCGGAAAACGAGAGACGAGAAAAGGTTCCACCGAGATTTGAACTCGGATCGCTGGATTCAGAGTCCAGAGTGCTAACCATTACACCATGGAACCACTCGTGAGAGCAGGTTTCCCACAATTAGTAATGATAGGTTATAGAAATTCTATTAAAAGCATTTAATTTAGTTTGTCCAAGTCAACCTTTCTCAGTGCACAAGCTTGGACATGTGTGTATTTCTTTATTCCACCAATTTACATTAACCCATAAAATCTTTTTCTCCCCATCAATTAACTCAGAAACTTGATGGTCCTGGGCTTTGCTTTCTTTAAAAAAAAAAAGCGAGTGAGTGATTGTTACATGTGTATACAGGTGTATGTCAGAACTGGACTGAACATCTTATACTCACTATGTGATTTAAGGCTTAAAAACTACGTGAAGTGGATGTTTTTCACCCCCAGTATCTGGGAAAACTGAGGTTTGGAGAACTCATTTCCTTTATCTTCAACTCTGCTGACTTTCAGTCAAGTGATATTTTTCTCCACATTGATTATTTAGTTATCAGGTCTATTGCTTTTAAGAAAACAACCTTTAATATGTTGATTCCAGGGAATTCACAAAATTATCGAAGACTTTTTGCCCCAGTCTCATAATCTCCTGCATTTAGACTTCTCTTTTGTATCATGCAACCCAGTAGTAAGAATTAGGGAAAAAATCAGTAAAGTGAAAAAGATACTTTAAAAAAAAAGTCTTCTTTAAATTGAAGCTACATGATTCATTAACCTCAATTTTGTAAATTAGGAGGCACAGGTGCTCCCATACATGAAGCTGAAATTCCAGTAAAACCAGTTCCAAATGTCTCACTGTCAGAGTAGTTATGAGATGTGGGTTTTTGAAGATGCAGTTTTTCTACAGAGTCTAGTCTCTAGAGAGTCAGCATCTCTTGCTCAGGCTAAGGGGATAGAACTAGGCTCATTCTTAAGCAGACAGTGATTAGAACCTCTTCTGCATCTTTTCCTCAACCCTTACCCAGAGTTTCTCATGTGAAAAAATATATATATATATATGTATATATATGAATTATATTTTTCTCATTTCTTTTGAGGAAGGAAACTTGTAAAAGTATGTCTAAGTGACAGTATTTCTCTTAATGGATAGTCTAAAGCCTGTCCGAATTAAACTCAGAATTTACAATTACAGAAGTTACAGTTGTTCACTTGGAGGCAGGGCTTGGTATATAGTATTTCCAAGTCATAGCTACAGTACTAACCAGGCTATATCCAGAATTTCTTGCTTATAGAACATCAAAAGATAAAGGAAAAAAACCCTTAGGATGTGATGGAAATAAAGGAGAAACTTATTATTTCACAATTATGGTGAATATTTTAGCACAATATATCTCTTTGAAAACTAATAAAAAACATAATTGGAAAAATAATCATAAGACAAAATAATGCAATTCATATAACATGCAAAGCTGCCATTATATGCAATTAGTAATTAGCCACAAATTTACTCTTACAGAAACTTTAGGGAAAGAAATAATGAATCAGAGTAGATATTAATGCAATTGAAACTAAATACAAATTAAAAACTACCCACAAAGCCAACTAAAGACAATCTCTATCTTTCTTTATTTTTAAATTATGATACAATATACAAAACATAAAAGTTACCATTTTACCCATACAATTCAGTGGCATTAAAAACATTGCATCATTGTGCAACCATCAGTACTGCCTATTACCAGAAATTTTTACTTATTCCCAAACTGAAACGCTGTACCCATTATTAACCAATAATAAGTTCCCATTTCCCTTGCATTTTTAGTAAAAATATCCTTAGGTATTGTATGGAGATTGATTAAAAATATCATAAAAGTGAAAAAGGACAAAGCAGCACAAATAATCTTAAAGATGGAGAGTAAACTTAGAAGATTTATTTTATCAAAAATAAAGATATAAAGGTAATATATCGAGAAAATATGACATTGTACAAAGAAAGACAGTATCACTAAATAGAATCTAGCCTTACATCTCCACACTTAATAGCCTTGCTTTATGAGCATGGGAGCACTGCAGAAATATTGTGAAGGAATAGTCTTTGCATATATTGTGGGCATGTATAAGAGAACAATGATAACATGACTATTCACAGGGAAAAACAATAAATTTACCTATTTTACATTATCCACAAAGCCAAGTCCAGCTCTTCTCTAGATCTGACTGTAAAAGTAAGCAAACAAACAAAATAAAGCTTCTAGAATACAACAAAGAGGAAAGTCTTCATGACTTTAACCCAGAGAAACAATATTTAAACTTGACATTGAAAGCATTAGCTATAAACAGCAATCCATTTTATCTAGTTCTTGAACTAGAAAGTATGGACAGAATGTGTGTGAGGCACCTATTTGAAGACTCAAAACAAAAGAGCAACAGGCATATGGGAAAAGAACACCAGCATTACTCTGTACTTTCTCTCCTATACATAAATCTATAGATTTAATATAACTGCTATCAAAATCCCAGAAGAATTTTTTGGAGAAAGTGAATATCTGATCCTAAAATCTATATGGATAAGGCAAAGGAACTAGAATGACTAAATCAATGCTGAAAAAGAAAGATAAATTGAAAAATCACACTACTTGATTTTAAGACTTATTATGAACTTCAGTAATCAGGATAGGGTAGGAGTGGCTGAAAGATAAACATATAGATCTATTTATCAGAATGGAGAGTCCAGAAATGAACTTACATAAATATGGTTAATTGGTTTTTGATAAAATTGAAAAAAATCAATAAAGAAATTGTTGCTCTTTCAACAAATGACATTGGGACAATGGGATATCTCTATGCAAAGGATGATAAGAAAAGGAAGGGGAAGGGAAAAAAGAGGAAGGGAGGTAGGATGAGTAAAAGAAAGAAAAAGGAAAGGAATAAAAAATGGAAGCAAAGAAGAAAATAAATCCTGACAGAAAGCTTATAATTTATACCAAAATTAGCTAAACATTTATCAGCAAACTAAATGTAAACATAAAACTATAAAACTTTTGGAAGAAAACATAACAGAGAATCCACATGATTTTGAGTTGAGTGATAAGTTCTTAGATATGGCACTTTTTATAAAACAAAAAAATAAATTGGACTTTATCAACAGCAAAATACATTTGCTGCAAAACATACTGTTAAAACAATGAAAAGAAGAAACTAAAAACTAGAAGAAAATATTTGCACATCATGTACCCAACAAAGGATGTGTATCTAGAATATATATAAAATCCTCAAAACTCGACAATAAGAAAACAGTCCAATAAAAAGTGGGCAAAAGGCATAGACACTTTACCAAAGAGCATATAAGAAAACAAACACATAAAAAGATGTTTGACATCACCAATCAATATAAGATGCAAATTAAAATCACGATATATCAGTGTATACTTGTTAAAATTAAAAATACCAACAATATCAATGGCAGGTGAGCAGGAGCAACTAGAATTTTCATTCATTGCTAGTGAGAATGAAAAATAATGTGACAAAAAAAAAAGAAAAAGAAAAAGAATGTGACTATTGTAGAGGATGGATTGATAATTTCTTATAAAGATACACCTGCTATTTGACCCAGCAATCCCACTCTTAGGAATTTATCCAAGAAAAATTAAAACCTATGTTTATTTTTTTTAAAAAAAACCTTTACATTTATGTTTGTAGCTATTTTTATTTTCATAATTTGCAAAAACTGGAAACAACACAAATGCCTTTTGCTGAGTGGGGCAATAACCTGTGGTGCATTCATGCAATAAGAGTTATATTCAATAGTAAAAACTCCTGAAACTTTGATATATGCAACAACTTCGGCAAATTTCAAGGCATTATGGTAAGTGAAACCTGCTAATCTCAAAAGGTTACATACTCTATGATGTAACCTCTATGACAGTCTCAAAAAAACCAAACTATGGTTGACTATAAAGGGATAGCACTAAAGAGATTTCTAGTTTGATGGAACTTGTCTATATCCTGATGTGGTAGTGGTTACACGAATGTTTTTTAAAAGTCAAATTTACTTCATAGTACATTTTTAAAATAAACTAAAAATAGCTTTCCCTTTCTAGTATTCACTAAATATGCTCAATATTTCTCAGAGACACTTTTGCCCGATGTTTGTGGTTGCTGCTGTTAACAGCTTACTTTGAGCAAGGTTTGGAGGAAAGTAAACCAAAGATCTTTCCTTGAACACTGCATGTTGCTGAGGAAGGAATATCATTATAGTTCTAGTTAAAACAACGTCATAAGTTCCTGTGGCACTTCACATTGTTTTCTTTGGGCAACCCAGGAGCGCTGTAGAATTTACCGAAGAAACAGGTACAGGAACGTCGGACTTGGGGAGAATTGTAAACTGCCGTCATAAAACTTTAGACGTAGTCGGCAGGATTCGAACCTGCGCGGGGAGACCCCAATGGATTTCTAGTCCATCGCCTTAACCACTCGGCCACGACTACATCTGCTGCTGCCTTTGTTTACTAAGTAAAGGGAGATCGTTTCCGCTGCTGGGCTGTCCAATGCAGAAGTTGACATTAAAAAAAAAAAAAAAAAGTTGACAGTCCTCGATACATAGAAACACTAAGACGAAGCTAGTTACCATCTATGTATCTTTATTTTGAACGAACTTTGGATCAATTCATCAACTAGCTCCTGCTTCGCTTGGGGACAAATTCGCCTCCGCTGGGTGCTGAAGTCCTCAAAAGTGGAACCAAATTTACCTCGGAAGTGGAGTCAGACCTTAATCCTAGTATTGCAGCTAGATGGCACCTTCTGCTACAACTCCCAGGAGCTCAGTCTCCTCGCTGAATGATACTGTGCTTAATAGATTTCAAGGAAGGATATGTTCCCGCAGATTTGTGTTTGAGGAGGAGGGAGGGAAAATTTAACGATGCTGAAAATCTCTGCTTCTCCTCACTTTGTGTACCTAGGCTCTATTCATTTCAACGTGTTTGGGAAAGTGCTTTGCAAATGCCCCTGCCATACCCGTTCAGAGGAAGCTGGCTCATCATCTTTCTCTCATAAACCACAAAATCTCTAAAACAAGAATCAACCCTATTGATGTAGCTGAATTTAGTCTATTATTTACATGTTTCTACCTGTCCTTTGAGGTTTGGGCTGCCAGTTTAATGCCAGGAAACGACTCACTGGGTCCTTATACAATTGCGCTAGTAAACGCAGAGGAGGAGTCCAACTCTTCTCAAGTCTCCTTCATTCCTGTTCCCTCCGCCACTTGTCTTTGCATGTCTGAGGCTGCTTGGAGGCGACTCTCAGGCTCCAGCTCAACTTTCGGCAGGCTCAGTATACATAAACATGAACCGACACGAGTAGCTGGAGAAGAAACTCTCGTCCAGGAAGCTCAAATCTCACTATCCTGATAGGTTCTTGATTCGCAAGCAATGAGTTCTTTACTAGCTAAAGGGCTTGATGAGCCAGGACATTGCCAAACCTAATGTTCTCAGACATTCCACACATCAGACATCTCACACCCACTATTATCTCACTCGCACAAGTGGACAGTGGCACACTTATCACACATTTTCATAAGAGTTCAGATATTGTAGAAGGGAGCTGAAGAGTAGAGCATTTGAAATTCTTTGAGCTTTCTTTGTGGAGGCCTGAACCCTTCTAGCTACAATTTTATTGCTAACTGTGCCAGCTTCTTAATTTCTCCCAGATGGTTCCTCCCGGTTTACTTACCAAAAATAAGGTCCTTAGACACACACCCACTATCCTTTCTCCAGGATCATGTATTTATATTTGAGTAGGATCAGAAAATTGGCCTCAAAGGGTGAACTTTTGCCAGGGAGGGACATGGAGACAGGAATAGTTTCACTAAATAACAACACGAAGAAGGGATATCTGGAAATATAAACGTTTCGCATCTTCAAATATTTAATTTTTCAAAAACAGCATAAAATTTTAGGACATTGGATAATCTAGTTAGAGTTTTAAATAATATCCAAGTTGTGAATTTAGAGTGAAGAATTTTTTATTCAAGAGAGAGAACGTAGATCTACTGCCAGGAGAGTTTGAGAATAAAGGTGTAGAAATGGTATCCATGTGACTAAAACATAGGCCTCCCAATACGCTTCCCATGCTCAAAGGGAAGAGAAAGGTCATTGATCATTGATGATGTTTACATGCACAAAGGTGACTCTAATGTCTACCTGTGCCGAGTCTATTGGGAAAAACAAATTTGATTCTCAAAAACACTCAGTGTCTCTAAGTTAATTATCACAGCAGACTGGAGGAAGCAAGTCAATTTTCTGAGCCTACCCCAAAATAACATCCTTTCCTTTGAACAAGGATGGCTGAGAATTTAGTACTAGTGGGGGCCTATTAAGTGCATCGTCAATGTGGAAGGTACTACTAATGAGGCAGAAGTGGACTAATAGGAAAATTTATAAGCCCAGGAATTAAAGAATAAAGAATTATTGGTGAAGAGAAAGGTCTACTTTCAAATCCCTTTTCTCACCTGTCTATGGTATGAGACAACTGGGTTTTTTTGGAAACCAAAAACCAGTTCATCCAGGATGGATAGCAAAATTGGAAATAGTGGAAGATTATCTTATTTTTGCAGATAAATAAATGATAATTAATACTGGATTTTGGATGATGCATCAAACTGTTTGGATTTCATATAACATACTTTAGGAAAATTACCAAATAATTTTGAGAATGTGGGCACATAATCATAATCAGAATGTCAATGACAGAGAGATGGCCTAGAGGACTTTACAATAAAAATAATGTTTAGGTCAATGTATAGGCTACTGACACCAAGTGGATCAAAAAACAGATATCATCTCTGTGTCAAATTATTTATAAACATGTTTTCAGATGAATTTTTGATATCACTAAGTGAAGGGGTTTGATACAAGTAATGAAGAGACTTGACACAGAATCTGTGTTAGAGGACTGAGGAGCTCTCAGGGAGTCCTGCCAAGCAAACCTCGGGTCTGTATTTAGTACCATAAAGCAGGAAGAAGTGGTTAAAAATTACTTATAAAGTATCAGTAAAAAAAAAAGAGAAAACAGCAGACAATGTCTTCTTGTGACAATGTCACAAACCTTAAGTCCTCACTTCTGACATCAAGAAACCTGTTGGAATCTAGAGAATCTTTACTATATCCTTTTGGCCTGGTATTGTCTTATATCACAAATTCACTCTCTGCCGGAGGCCAGCCTTCTGGCTTCCTGCACTGTACACAGCTCACATACTGTTCTCATGACTCTTTAGTTCTCTTAGACAGAAAACAAGTTTATGTTAAAGGTCAGGATATGCAAAAAACAGGCTGAAGTAAAAACAACTTAATATGGGAAATCAAGGCACAATTTCCTCTACAACTAAAACAAGAAGAAATAAATATTACAAAAGACTATTTCATTTTACCACTAATTTTTGAGCTTGTTACAGATACCTGTCTTGCCAAGTTGCTTGAGGTAACAAACTACTCTGTAGCCCAAGACATCTTATCTTTTGTTAAGGAGTCCTTGCAACTGTATATTTTTTAACTGTCAAGATAAAATTAATGACAAATACACGTTTACTGCTTTCCATCAGCCAACAGCCATCCCCACTCACCATGCTTCTACTCTCCTCTGCATTCTAATAATATTTTATGTGATCTACAGAATCCAATATTACAGACAAAACAAAACAAACAAAATGCTACTCTTTGTCCACATAGAAAACTAGTAGTCTATATTAAATGTTTTACAATTAGTGTTTAAATGCTTGAGTTCTCACCAATAAAAAATAAAAGCGTTGGAAGCCAGTAAGTAGGGAGACTTACTATGTTACAGAATGGAAAGCGAATAGTAAATGAAAACTGCTTTTTCATCAAGGTATTAAGTAAAAAAAGAAATTACTACTCAGGAGTGTTTACCAAGTGGTTACTTTGGGCAAACAGATGTCTCCTAATTCTTTCTCCTATATACCTCATATTTATGTCGCACAATATACTATATCACTTTCCATTTACTTCCCATCCTTTTCATTCCACCAGCAAGAAAATTAAAAGAGAGAAAGTATAAGAGGGAAGTCCAGAAGGTAAAGAATGAGCTTTGGGGGCGAGGGGGAGGCAAGAGCGCTTCAAAGGAGTGTGAATCAACGCCCAGTACGCCTGCCATCGGGGCCAGGTAAAACGCTGACGGGGGATGGGAGAAGGAGCCTCAAGTCTTTCTCAAGGGTGCTCTCTCCATTTAATTTCATTCTTAAATTAACTTTACAGGGAAAGAACGCGGAACACCCTAGTAAACTTGCTGGAAACAGTGACAGCAGCCAGTAGCCAGCAAGATCTATCTACCCTCTTCTCGTTCCTTAGGTTCGCAGAAGTTCCAAGAAGGAACCAAGCCAGCAATGGGTGGTGTGGTCAGCGCGCAAAGCCAGCGTGGGAAAGCGCCCCAGGCTGGGAGGAGCCAGGTCGAGGCGTGGGCGGCCGGCGTGAACCGAAACCAGCTCTCAGCGCGGTTCTTCCAGGCTCCAGAGCTGCAGAAACTTTTTCACGCAGCTCAATCTCCAACTCCGCTTAAAACTCGCTATTTTGCTTTTCGTTTTTACAGGGCTTAGAGTTGGCGGATTTGCTTTTCTTTCGTTGTTTCCGTGCAAAGGTCAGAAGAAATTACTTTATTTTGGATGCTACATGAAGTTGAGAAGTCATCCGGCCAGAGAGGTCCCTTGCTCTTACTGTTTATTTAAGCTAGCATGAGGACCGTTGCATGACCTTAAGGTCCCGACTACGGGGTTCTGTTCTCCGCCGGGAGGCGTCGGTTTTAACGCTACTTTCTGTCACGGTCACGTCTGTTTCTGTCATATTGCACCAAGCAATCTGTTGGTGGTGATCACCTGAGATTTCTTGTCTTCCATTCACAACTCTTCTCCTGTTGCTCAGATCACAACTTGCTCTCCTGTTCCGCGTGGTCAAACTTGGACTCTCATGCGTTGGAGCTTCACCTTCAACGACTTCATCTCTTCCTATAGGTAAAGACAAGACCCACTTAATCTACCATCAACAGCCGGTGCAGCCGGATCACACAGTTTCTCATGAAGCAGAAAAACAAAGAAAAAGGCATTTCTACATGTCAGCCCAAACAGTCGCCAAACGACAACTCCGGAGTTAGAAACACGCGAGAGTTCCAAAGCTGCCTGGATGCATTTTAAAACCTCAGACCTCTCCGCCGAGAGACGGCAACAATGGATTTGCGTCACAAAAGGTCATCCTTTGCTCAGTGAACCCATTGACAAAATAAACAACACAAGGAACTTTCTTTAACAACATCGCAGGTGGAAACAAGAAGGGCCCTTCGGAAGAGATAACTGGACTGGAGCTAGAGGATAGAGATTGAAAAGGCTTGGCAAGTGCTGACAAACATCTCAGAATGTCACACGTTAAAAAGTTTCCCAAATTCCATTTTGTGAAATCAACAGTCCTGAGCGTGGAATTGGAGAGGCCAGATAACATGTCAGTTTTGATCCTTGGTCAAACGATTCTTTATCTCAAGAAGAAGAGTGAAAATAGTCATTGGAAGGTTCAGAAACTCCCCCTATCGGGGACTGTGTATCCCTTGTATTGTCTTATTTTGTGGATCTTAAAATCTGTGACTGGAGCAGATTAGGTTCTTAAGAAACATAACTCAAGTAAATAATCAACAATCTTAGGATGAAAGCCATCGTGAGCTGGCACTGTGGCGCAATGGATAGCACATTAAACTTCTAATGCAGCTGGAAAGAGATTCAAAGGTTGTGGGTTCGAGTCCCATCAGAGTTGCAGGTGCTTTTGTCATTTGAGTGGACACCCCTTACCAGCAAATTTCTCTGTTCTTATAATATAGTAATTGGACTGGACATTTTTCCAAGCTTCGAATCCCATGGTCCTATGATTTTCACTGCCACTGATTTCTGCTTTCTGGTGTTAATGTCTGAGAAATTTCTTTAGAAATGTTCCCATGTGTGTCTAGAATAGCTAGATGACCAACTGAAAGAGAAAGAGAATGAACTCAGTAAAAATTGGATATTTAAAATGAATGCCATGACTGGGCACGGTAGCTCACGCCTGTAATCCTAGCACTCTGGGAGGCCGAGGTGTGGTGGATTGCTTAAGCTCAGGAGTTGGAGACCAGTCTGAGCAAGAGCGAGACCCCATCTCTACTAAAGATAGAAGAAACTAGCGGAGCATTGGCAGGCACCTGTAGTCCCAACTACTGGGGAAGCTGAGGTAAGAGGATCAATAGAGCCCAAGAGTTGAGGTTGTTGTGAGCTATGCTGCCATCACACTCTACCCAGGGCAACAAAGTGAGACTCTGTCTCAAAAGAAAAAAAAAAATAAATTAAATGAATGCCAGTAACTTTTTCTTCCTTATGAATAACAACTTTCTCAGATGGATTAACTTACAGTTTTCCTTGCCTTTGCATGAGGATTACTGGTAGACACTGCATAATTGACTTGAAAACTCCCCAGTTTTCTAACTGGTGAAACTCCAGTCATCTCATCCTAGCTCTTCCCAGAAATATTGTATGTATATTATATATTAATACATAATTATTATAACATATATTTTCTGGAAGATACATACATATATAATATGTGTGTGTATATATACACATAAGTACACATAGATATATAATATCTCCACTCTTCTTTTCTGTGTGGCCATATTACTTAACATATGTACTGCAGTTTTATTATTTATATAAATTGTGTGATAGTCCATAGCATGAGTTTTACCACTTCACATCTTAAATCCAGATTGCCTGGCATCAAGAGATCTGGCCCACCTTCATTAGAGGCCCCTGAAAAATCATCTTTGCTTGACAAGGGAGATAAACAGGGGTAAGATCGGTAGATCACAGACCCACTGTATTTCCTGGCATGCTTACATGTGACATAGGGAGAGGAGTGGTCAACCTCTGCATTTGCTTGCTGAGCAAAATAAATCCCCCAATAAAGACTATACCTGAAACCATGTCATTTAACAAGTTTTTTCCCCTCGTCAGCTTACACAACAATTTGACAGTGATGTATGTACCCTTTCACTATGATTAGCTTGTTTAATGATCAACCATATAAAGAATATTTATTGTCCACTGTGAACTCCTCTTATAAACCACATGTCTAGTCAGGTCAGGCAATGAATTGAGGTGTGATGAATTTACAGCCTCTGACCCCTACTTACTCCTGAATAGACTTCTTAGTAAATTCCACTGTCTTATTCTAATTATTAAATTTACACATACATGTATACGATTTCTGAACTCTCTGTTCCATGATGTTTTATTCGTCTATTCCTGCACTGACAATGCTTACTCTTAATAGCACAAGACATCTTTATAATGTTGTGCTACTTTGTTTGGTAACTGCTGTTATCTTTTCCTTTTTCAAAATTGTCTTGACTGAACAATGTCAGAGCTCACCTTTTCTGTTTTCCTTCCCTCAGGGATCACATTCTTGCATCGCCTGTTTTCAAAAGTCTGTTTTCTAAGCATTGTTTCATATATTTTTTCTGGTTTCTAATTTTTTAATAGCCAAAGGACAATTCCCCTGGCAATTAATCTTTCACAGGTGGAAGGAGAATTTTCATTAAAAAGGATGCACCGGCTCAGCACCTGTGGCTCAACAGGCTAAGGCGCCAGCCACGTACATCTGAGCTGGTGGGTTCGAATCCAGCCCGGGCTGTCAAACAACAATGACGGCTGCAACCAAAAAATGGCCAGGTGTTGTGGCGGGCACCTGTAGTCCCAGCTACTGGGAGGCGGAGGCAACAGACGCACTTGAGCCCAGGAATCGGAGGTTCCTGTGAGCTGTGATGCCTGGTACTCTACCCAGGGTGACAGCTTGAGGCTCTGTCTCAAAAAGAAAAAATAAATAATAAAAAATAAAAAGGATGCACCATAGAGATTGTAAAATATTTTAAACATCTGTTAGTGTTTTTGTTAAATTTTTAGATTGCTTCATCTAGAAATGTGTCTACATAAGTACTATCTTAAATGATTAATTTTTTAATCTATATAGTCTATTGCATGTACTATTGACCAGAACCAATTTTATAACCCCAAACAACCGCAAAGGAATCTGAAAACTGCGGAAGTATATATGGATATTGGTGAACACTAGCATTCATTTGGATCTTCAAGTCTTTTAAATAATACCACTGTGTTGCTTTCCAAAGCAGTTGTCCTTATTTATATTTGTACTACAAGGTGTGTGATCTGTTGTTCTAAATTTTTGGTAGCAATTTGTTTTGACAGAATTTTCCCTCATATAAGGGGTATACAATTGTATGTTGTGATTTTTTTTCTTTTTTTTCTGAGACAGAGCCTCAAGCTGTCACCTTGGGTAGAGTGCCATGGCATCATAGCTCACAGCAACCTCTAATTCCTGGGCTCAAGCGAGTCTCTTGCCTCCGCCTCCCAAGTAGCTGGGAATACAGGCGCCCACCACAACACCCGGCCATTTTTTGGTTGCAGCTGTCATTGTTGTTTGGTGGGCCCAGGCTGGATTCGAACCCACCAGCTCAGGTGTACGTGGCTGGCGCCTAAGCCCATTGAGCCACAGGCGCCGAGCCTGTATGTTGTGATTTTTAATTCCCATGCTAATTAAGTGCTAATGAGTAAGCACTTAATAAAGTATTGTAAGCACTTAATTAAGTATTGTTCATCTGTTAATTTTTTATTTGGATTTCATTTTCTTCAAAGTACTTGTGTAATATTTTGTATATTTTTCTATTTGGTTGCTCTGTTTTTCTGAGTAATACTTAGTAGTTAAAAATATAATTATCTATAGTCCTTTGTCAATTGTCTGTATTGTAGATATATTTTCCCTTTCTCCAGCAACTTCTTACAGTATCTTGACAAAAATAAATCAAAAAAGTTTAGGTGGATTTCTATATTGATTATTTTAATAATGTTTAGAAAAGGCTCGGTGCCTGTGGCTCGACGGGCTAAGGCGCCAGCCACGTACACCTGAGCTGGCGGGTTCGAATCCAGCCCGGGCCTGCCAAACAACAATGACGGCTGCAACCAAAAAACGGCGGGGCGTTGTGGCGGACGCCTGTAGTCCCAGCTACTTGGAAGGCGGAGGCAGGAGACTTGCTTTAGCCCAGGAATTGAAGGTTGCTGTGAACTGTAATGCCACAGCTCTCTATCCAGGGTGACAGCTTGAGGCTCTGTCTGAAAAAAAAAAAAAAATAATAATAATAAAAACAATAATGCTTAGAAAATTTTGTGCCCCTATTAAAGCAAAAGCCAATTGACAAATTCAGCAACTTATTTTGTTTATATTGTCTCCAAAAAAAAATGTCTTTCACAATTGTTTTTAATTTCTCTTTGTAAGATGAGCTGTTGAAACATTTGAGATGATAGTGGTTATATATTCATACTTAACACTCTGAGCATTAAACATTTAAGCATTGCATCATAGATAATTATTTTTTAAATATTACTGTTTGTAGTACTTTTTAAAGCTATAAATCATGTGTATTCAATGTAATCAAGAGAATAGACTTTAATCCAAATTGAGAAGTACACAAAATCATATATAGAATATATGATTTAATTTTTAATATTAATATTAAATTAATATTTTAAAAACTTGCTTGTTTTTTTAACTTTCTGAAATATTAAGGACCCTAGAATTTTCTTTCTTTTTTGTGAGACAGAGCCTCAAGTTGTCACCCTGGTAGTGTGCCATGGCATCACAGCTCACCTCAACTTCGAACTCCTAGGCTCAAGCGATTCTCCTGCCTTCGCCTCCCAAGTATTTGGGACTATAGGTGCCCGCCACAATGCCCAGCTATTTTTTGGTTACAGCCGTCATTGTTGTTTGGCGGGGCCAGGCTGGATTGGAATCCTCCAGCTCAGGTGTATGTGGCTGGCGCCTTAGCAGCTTGCACCACAGGCACTGAGCCCCTAGAAAAATTGTTTATAATGCAAGTACAACATCCTTTGTTGGGGCAACATATATTTTATTTTAAGATGTATCATAAATGTTGTATTCAAAGTGGCTCTACCAAAAAAAAAAAACTTGGTTACAAAAGCTAAATCTCATGAAAAGTCATCCAGTTTGTTTTAGTGGAGATAGAAATTTCATTTTCTGGGTACAGCATGACAGGGAGATTTGAAATTTGTACTTATTAGCTAAAAAGTTACTTAGTGATTAAGTCCAATTACCTAGGAAAACTAATTTTCTATTACAAGGAATTGTACCAAAGAAATTGAATGGCATCCAAAGGAAAGTGAGTACAAATTCAAGATTTTGTTTCATTGCATATTGTAACTAAATTATGGGCAAATTGTATTCAAATACTGTACTCAGACCAAGACATTAGTCAAGCTGCAGACCTCATAGGATTCATAGTTGAGAGATAGAGTGTCTGTCAAAAATCCAAAACCCGAAACCAGCAAAAAGAAAATAACATACTTTAGAAAATAAATAATAATAGTGCACAATGTAAGCATATCAATCTGTTCCCTTCACTATTTTCTTTCATAAATCTTTGGCAGAAGCTACTTACTTTATGGTCATAAATTTGGTTCAATAGATCTGAGGGGAAGCTGCCTTCACAGCTTCAGATCAGCTGCTGAGATGATTCCAGTGATTTAATAATAGGATTTAAAACTATATGGTGTTTTAGAAGATGTTCTAGAAACATTTCTTATACCTGTTGATTATAAAACTGTGTATATCTCTTATAATATTTACCTTTGCTCTTCTGTAATAAGGTAGAGACTGGAACTAAAGACAGTATTTTCAGATTTGTAAAGTATTCAGGTATCAGTTCATAGTAGATAGAAGAAGAATTTTCTAAATATCTTCAGATCTAATCTTCAACTTCTTTCCTTGCCCAAAGAAGTTGATGTCACCTCTAAGACCAAGTATAACACTTTAGGCTAAGAAAGTTCAAGAATTTCTGAAAATTTGGTAGGCTTAAATTTGAGATTTTCATTTATCCATTCTATGTGGTCTGAAGACCAAAGATGATACATATGGGTGGTGAAGACTTTGGAGTAAGCAATAATACCTTACAAATCTCCTTATTAACAATTCTGGATTATTGAGTTTACATCACCAGAGAGGTAATACAAGTTTTACTAGTTGGGAAAAATGAATCAAGCAACAATTTTTGATATTGCTAAAAACTGTGACATTTTGACACAAGAAAGCTTTGATACTTTCTAAACATTGTCACATGGTGACCAACTATGTTTATATCCTATTTTTGGATGCAGTTAAATAAAATTCATTTATAGGGGGCGGCGCCTGTGGCTCAGTGAGTAGGTCGCCAACCCCGTAAACCGAGGGTGGCAGGTTTGAACCCAGCACCTGCCAAACTGCAACAAAAAAGTAGCCAGACATTAGGAGGGCACCTGTAGTCCCAGCTACTAGGGAGGCTGAGGCAAGATAATCGCCTAAACCCAGGAATTGGAGGTTGCTGTGAACTGTGACACCATGACACTCTACCGAAGGCAATAAAGTGAGACTCTGTCTCTAAAAAAAAAATTCATTTATAGGGTGTAAGGAGGTCTTGAGACTATGGCTCCAAAGTCTTTATAATCTTAAAAAGGTTAGTGTCTTACTCGAAGGTCAGATAAGCACTAAAAATATCCTTGGCTTTAACTTGGACATTTTCTGGTTTAGGATTGGTCAATATGGCTTAAGATTGTAGTCATTCTATTTGTGCCATACTAATAAAAGTACAGCTCCAACTAATGCATTATGTTAATCAGCACTAGCAGAATAAAAGATAGTGGCACCCTTCCCTGTGGTATAACACATCTTCTAAGGTGTAGTCAAAGATTACCCTGTAAGTAAGAACATATGAGCAGTGGAGAGTGAAGACCAGCAAACAAATAATAGTGGATGTTGCAGAACCAACCTGATGTATACCAAAGAATCTTGAAAAGACTCAAAACTGAGAGCACTATGTACTGGAAGCTAAAGGGAAACATAAAATAAAGCAAACTGACTGAAATTTGAGAAGCAGTTAGATATGTAAACTTCGTGCACCTATATACTAATGGGTGTTAAGCCTTTCCCCCACCCAGGAAAACATTTGAAGGTTTACTCTCTAAAGGAAGTAAAGTAGAGGTGTTGGATGGGGTTAGTTAGACTGGTACAACTGAAGATACAAGTACCATATGAGAACAGGAGAAATTAAGCACCCACATTTATAAAAATGGTGAAGGCTAAAATATTTAGCTTTTTCTCCTTGCCCTCTTTCAGATTTCTGCCAATTAGGCATTTACCGTGCAAGCAGAAGGACTGAATGAACAAACTGTGCGGATTATAACCCATCCAAAATAAAGATGCAAAAATACTAGGAACATATGTATGGGGAAACCGGTGTAAATTGGGAGAATGTAACTTAATAGATAAGTATTTTGAGGGTTCTTATTACGATTACCTCGGGAATTATTTTATAAGCTAAAAAAATGCTTTAGAATAATCTCCATTTAAACAGTAGAGCAAACAAACAAAAAAAGGACAACATTTAAGAAGTAAGAAGTACAGCTTAGGAGAGGGATAAAACTAATTATGAACAGGAGAGTAAAGAAAGAATTTAGTTGACAGTTGTACAGCAGGACCATAGTACAATCAGCCCAGATTGAAAGCAAATGGAGGAAAATTGGAAAAATAACTCTAAAACACATTTAAACTGGCAGCTCACCTGATTTGATTAATCTTGTGGGAAAACTCTACTGAAAAGCTATTTGGAGATTATAGAATAATTATCAAAGAAATCTAGGCACATTAAATATTTTCTTTGACAGTTTGTTCTTTTGGCAAACATTGGAATCCAGAAAATAATGTGGGGCAGGGTATGGTGGTTCATACCTGTAATCCCTGCACTTTGGACAGCTGAGGTAGGAAGATTGCTTAAGGCCTGGAGTTGGAGACCAGCAGCCAGAACATAGCAAGATGGCCCCCCAATCTATTCAAACAACAACAACAAAATAGTCATAATGGGAATATAATAATCGTTCACAATAGTGATAAGCTGTGTCTAATACTTCCATAGGAAAATGACAAATCATGAGTATTAAACCAAAGCTGAAATATAATTATTTTAGAAGAATCAGAATAGTGGATGAAAGCAGTATAACTGTTCACTTAACCAGGTGAAAAGTAGATAAATAATGTCTACATTAACCAATAATAACAGTTATGCATATTATTTAGGAAAATAGAGGTCTGTAAATCCCAGAATGTTCATTTTGTTGGCATTTAGACAAGCTAATTTGAGAGATTAGGGGGCAGTGAGGCTTCTGTATTTCACAGAAAGTTTTCTAGTGATACCAAACCTTTTAAACTACTACATGCATGTTAGAGGAACTTCTAGTGGGACACTCAGAAAGTACTCATTTTATTTTTAATATAAGGACTACTTACAAAGATGTGTACAAGGTAAAGAAAAACCATCAGAGATCATTCTCCAGGACAAGTTACAGTAGGAGTATTACATGAACCAGCAGAGACCCAGGAAGAGTTTAATTACTTGATCCCAGAAGGAGAGAACCTTGTAGAGAGGGGTACCCTGACAAGAGAAGTCACCTGTAGGGTCACACCAAACTGTCACCAATTAATAACAGTTTACAGTGACTCTGAAAGGTTGTTACTGTGCTTTGTTAATGAAAACCACTAATTCAAGTCTTACCTAGAATATGCAGGGAAATTTGAACCATAATTCATTTTCTCAAGAGGGTTAGCCAGGAGGGTCACTTGAGCCCAAGAGTTTAAAGTTGCAGTGAGCTATGATCACTAGCTAGAGTGGCAGACCAAGACTTTGTCTCAAGGGAAAAAAAAAGAACAAAACTTTTGCTAACTGCTGATATCGAATATAGGGACGGGAAGCAAAAAAATATGCATAAGTGAAATTCCCCCTCCAAAACACAAATCATTGAAATAGAGTCCAGCGTCTATGTTATTATATGAGAAAATAGTCATAATATAAAAGAAGACTTGAATACATCTATTGAAAGATCACAAAGTGTACCAGAGAAAATTGATACAGAATGGTCAGTACTGGGATAATTTCTAGTCAAGTTGTTTAACTTTCAAGATAAAAAGATCAAGTCAACATTAGAAGAAGGAAAACCATGGCATCTTATTTCTCTACAATAGCATCTAATGCCAGAGACAGCAGAGAAACAACCCAGCACACTCAAGGAACTATTATGAGCAGGGAATTGTACATATTTAGGTAAGCTGTACTTTAAGTAAAATATTCTGAATAAACCACTTTAAAATCCAAGTCAGGATGAATTGATCACACACAGACTTTCCTTAAAGAAACAACTACAGGAAATAGTCTAGGAAAACAATCAAACAAACAAAATGACTGGGGAAATTCCAACAAAAGAATTAGCACAGGGCACTGAATTTAATACACTGAAGATCACCACAACAATGAGAAAGATAAAAGTAAGCAGAGGAAATAGAAATGGTAAATGCTATGATAATACAGAGATGACAACTGAAAATTGGAAGATATGAAGCAATACTATAAAAAGTATGGAGTGATATGGTAGGATTGCTAATAACTAAGATAAACAGTATTCTTTAAGAATGGCAAATATTGGCTCTGCACCCATAGCACAGTGGTTATGGCCCCAGCCACATACACTGGAGCTGGCAGGTTCAAACACTGACTGGGCCTGCCAAACAACAATGACAACTACAACCAAAAACTATTGTGGCAGGTGCATGTAGTCCCAGCTACTTGGGAAGCTGAGGCAAGAGAATTGCTTAAGCCCAGGAGTTTGAGGAGTTTTCAGCTATTGAAAACAAGAAAATATTACCTATTATAGGTGTTCATTTGGGGGGGGTCTGAATCCAAACTCATAAATTTGAAGTAAAGACTTCATAGTTTCACTTCTCTACATTGTTTTAAAGTACTATTTGAGGTGGTTTTTTGTTTGTTTTTTTTTTGAGACAGAGCCTCAAGCTGTCACCCTGGATAGAGTGCTGTGGCATCACAGCTCACAGCAACCTCCAATTCCTGGGCTCGAACGAGTCTCTTGCCTCCGCCTCCCAAGTAGCTGGGACTACAGGTGCCCGCTGCAACGCCATTTTTTGGTTGCAGCTGTCATTGTTGTTTGGCAGCCAGGGCTGGATTCGAACCCGCCAGCTCAGGTATACGTGGCTGGCACCTCAGGTATACAGTAGCCTGTTGAGCCACATGCGCCGAGCCCTATTTGGGGTGTTCTATCTAAGGAACAAATAAATTTAATTAAGCAGGCAAATTCAAGCAAACTAAACAATAGTATCAGATCATCACCCACACACAAAATGGGCACTTTAAATACTTGATTGCAAATTGTTGCTTATAATATTTGTATTGTCTTCCATAGAAAAGTCTCTGAAAGCTACTAGTTAGAGGGCTAATAAATACTGGTATAAAGAATGAATGAAATAAAAAACCAATGAATAAAAAACTCTCAACCTAATCATGGCAAGAAACCACCCATGGTAGGCCGAATAGTGGCCTCCCAAAAGATGTCCACATGCTAATTCCAGGAAGCTATGTATATGTTACCTTACTTGGCAGAAGAGACTTTATAAAGTGATTAAATCTGAGATCTTCAGATAGGGATATTATCATGGATTATCCAATTGGGCCAAACATAATTGCAAGAGTCCTTATAATAGGGAAGTAAGAGAGTCAACAAGAGAGAAAAAGATGATGTGATGATGGAACCAGAACTTGGGGTGATGTGCTTTGAAAATGTAGAACTGAACCTTGAATCAAGGAATGGAGGTGGCCTCTAGAAGCTGGAAAAGGCAAGAAAACAGATTCTCTTCTGAAGGCTCTAAAGGAGCAAAACCTGTCTTGATCTTAGACTTCTGACTGTAAGCAAATAAATGTCACCACCAAGTTTGTGCAAGTTTGTTATAAGAGCAAAAGGAAATTAATACACAACTTATTATTCGATAGTGACTATAAAATAAAGACAGAGATTCCTGCTAGTCCAGGGTTTTTCTTTTTCTTTTCTCTCTGTCTCTTTTCTTTTCTTTTTCCTTTTTTCTTTCTTCTTCTTTTTTTTTTTTTTTTTGAAACACTCGCTGTTGCCCTGGGTAGGGTGCCTTGGCACCATATCTCACAGCAACCTCAAACTCTTGGGCTTGAGCAATGCCCTTGCCTCAGCCTCCAGAGTAGCAGGGATACCAGGCACCTGCCACAACATCCAGCTAGCTTTTTTTATTTTTAGTAGAAATGGGGTCTCCCTTGTGCTCAGGCTGGTCTGACAACTCCTGAGCTCAGTCAATCCACCCACCTCCATCTCCCTGAGTGCTAGGATTACAGGTGTAAGCCACCACATTTTTCAATCCCAGGTCTATTGACATTTTAGGCCAGATAATTCTTAGTTGTAGGGGCTGTCCAACGCATTGAGGGATGTTTAATAGCCCCTGACAACTACTCACTAGAAGCAAGTACCACCTCCCCTCCTGTAACAACCAGAAATGTCTCCAGATGGTGACAAAATCACGACTGGTTGAGAACCACTGTTCTGATGCTTCTACCTCTCACATCTCTCTCATCTTATGCCATAGAATTTATCACATCCAATCTCTTCATTTTACTCTACATAGCCTTAGAGCAGCAGAGAAAAGTGATGGGTAGACGTATATGAGGAAGGAAAGAGGAAGGCCAACAGGTGAAGAAAAAGATCAGGTGAGAACAATGGAGAAGGAAGGAAATGCAGAAATGTGGAATGATGCTCCAAAGGCCTGCCACTTACCCTCACAGGATAGGTAAGACTGAAAACAGGAATTTATAACTCCTTCCTTGTCTAGATTTTAAGACCTATATTTAAGACTTAAACATTACTATCATTCCATGTAGAAATTCATAAATGAGTAATTTTTATTGAAAGGAGGAGTGCAAAGAAGGAAGAAAAAGTGGAAGACCTTTTTAACCACACTAGTCTCAGAAAAGCTGACAGATGGGTGACATACTAATGATGAAAGGAGAGAACGGCAAGATTTCGTCATGCTGCCAAAGAAAAGATTGGACTAATTAGAGACGTTCCATATTTTGAACCTGGGAAACAAAACCAAAGCATGTCAGAAGTGGGATTCGAACCCACGCCTCCACCAGGAGACCAGAAGCCCCGAGAAAGGGAAGTAAAGTGCTTGAGTCTGGCGCCTTAGACCACTCGGCCATCCTGACATACAAGGTAGGGCGAGCTGTAATTACTTATTGTAACAAACAGCCGATTCGTTCCGGGGCTTTCATTCAAAATATGCAGGATGAAACAAAACACAAGTTCTGAAGTGACTGCGAAAACCGAAGGGGACTGAAGTCGAATTTTGATGGAAGCTTGAGGCGCACTATGGCACATAGTTAAGGGACCCCACACTGCCCCAGAACCCGAAGTACGGAAAGCCCGCTCCAGTCCACACTTCCCCTTAACCCGGTGCAACGAGCTCCCCTCCTCCCACCGACCTGTCAGCCCCACCTTCCAAGTCAGCCCCTATGGCGTGTGAATTTTGCAAATCTTTGAAAAGGACTCAGGTTTCGTTAGCGCTGGCTGCAGAGGGCACTGCCGCTAGCTTCCTGCGGTGCTTAAGCTGTGTCCGTCTCACCGTTAAACTTGAAAAGTAATACAGGTAAGGAGAGAGCCAATGAAAAGAGCTTAATCACCTCTTTCATAATTGCCCTTCTAAGTGTCGGGGTAGGATTTATTACATACTCTTACAGGTGTTTCTCCCCCGATCTCTACTTCTTTCAACACTTTCTTCACCCACTGTTTTTTTTTGTTTGTTTGTTTGCAGTTTTTGGCCGGGGCTGGGTTTGAACCCGCCACCTCCAGCATATGGGACTGGCGCCCTACTTGTTTGAGGCACAGGCGCTACCACCCACTGGTTTTTATCTCCGTCATTTTGTTTCACCCATTCATTTCTCCATGAAGACTTAGGTGGGGCTGGCGGGTCAGAGGGCGGAGGGGAGCTCTGAGCCCCAGCAGGCTCTCTGTACTTCCGGCTCTGTGGCTGCCTTAGCTATATGCCCTAGTGGCAATCTTCAACTTCCATTCAAACTCAACTTTACTCCTCTTCGGTTTTCACAATCAATTCAGAACTTGTGTTTCACCCTATCTTTTCTGAATGAAAGCGCTGGAGCTCACGCGAAGGGATGTGATATGTGATAATAAAGATATAAGTAAAAAAGGTTGGTGGCCATTATCAAGTAATAAACAGTACCCTCTTTCTCCCTCACTCCCTCAGTGGTAAAAGTGAGAGTTTTTTATCTGCCAGTTTACAGCTGTCCTTGGTTCCATATCCTAAGGGAGGGTTTCCGGCATTATAGACGCCAATTGTAAATCAGCTATTGCAGGAGTGTAGGCTACTTTGTGAATGAATAATGGCCAATGGGGAGTTGGTTTTGTTGTTGTTGTTTACTTGTCTGTAATTTTTTTAAGACGTGGGGCCTCACTATGTTGCCCAGGCTAGGACAGCTATCCAACGGCACAATGATTTCCCACTACAGCTTGGAACTGCTGGGATCAAGCAATCTTCCTGCCTCAGCCTCCTGAGAAGATATGTATATACACACACACATATATTATGTATATATTTTAATTCACTATAGCACTTCACATACTTTAATACCACTTAGAGAAGTGGAAAGAATGAAGGCTTTGAGTCATGTTTAAGTGGAACTGAATTCAGGCTTGATTCTCAGAAGAACATTGTAGTAATCTAGGCAGAGGTATGATAGTTAGGACTAGATGGTGCTGATTTGGCCACAATGCAGGGCATAAGAAGCATCACATGGGAAAGATGAGCCATTGGCTTTCTGTGTAGGGAAGAGTGAAAATATGTGACCCATGGGCAAAAAGCATATTTATGAATCAGTAGACTGACCTCAATACTATTCAAGACCATCATATAACATCAGCTCACAGTTTGTCACCTACGTACTCACAATATCACAAGCCAAAACAAACATATTTTTTTTTCAAAACAAAGATATTTTTAAGTACCAACACAACTGGAGGCAGTCTTTAGAAGAACTATAACAAGGTATAAATGATGGAATGTAATTTGAGATATCCAGATTGGTTTTGAGTAGATCTATCAGCAAGCTTATTATTTCTAGAATGAATCTTCATTTTAAAGAAATAGTTCCATTTAGAAAATGACCTATTTTTTTCTTTCAACCAGGAATGTCCCTAATCTATAATATGACTTGTTGACACTGATATGAAGACTGGAGGTGACTGGAGCAGATCCCAAATGCAGCCAATCAAATGACTTGTGAGGAATGTGAAACAAAAATTTCATTGTTGGACTCCCTTAAGTTAGGGCTCAAGACAAAATATAAAGCAGAAAACTGGAGGAGGATCTGTACTTTTATTTCTCCCCAGCTCTGCAGAACCTAGACATTCCATTTGTGAAATTTTGGGGAAAATATCAAAGAGGACAACAGTACTTGATTTCCTTTCCATGTGTCAAAGTTATAGCTTCCATTGAAGGAGTCTGCAAATGCAGTCTCTGAGGGTCCTCTGCCCAGACCAATTAATTGCCTTTAGCAATAATGGACCCCAGGATTAATCTTCACTCTCCCTGTAATTGTGCACCTTAGTGGGCTGTTTGATGAAAGTAGTGTGGAGATTAAGCAATCTGCTTTGAGATTAACTCGGGTAAAAAATACTATAGACTCCGGTAATCCCTGAAGCCATGGATTCTTCCTGCTTCTTTTGGTGATCTAAATGACATATCTAAATTAAATATAAGATGAATGAGAGCATCTGGCCACAGCCTGGGTAGTTCAGTCAGCAGAGCATCAGACATTTAATCTGTGGACCTAAGGTTCAAGTTCCTGTTCAGATGGTAGGGTTAGTTTTAACTTTGGCCACATGCAGAAAGGAGAACTGCACTTTATCCAAGAACTCATTGTCTTTATCCAGTTTAATGTTCAATTTAGCTTTACTTAATTATAACATCCTAAGATTAATTGCATCACTTTTTGATCTCTATAAGGAAATTTAGAATCCTAGGCAATGGGGGAGAAAGGTAGTAAAGGAACACAAATAACTTGCAATTGAGTTACTTGAAAGTATGCCATTTTAAAATTCTCTTGCCTAGGATGGAAGAATTATCTCATTTTAGAGGGTGGGGTACAGTTTGAGAGGGCCTAGTAGCACATCAGTTCTAAGATTAATGGTATTTGTCTCTTTGATCTCTAAGTTCTCCAGATCTTAGACATCTTAGTACACAGAATTTTTGCCCACCTTGAAGAAAAAAATATACACATACACATTTTGCAGTTTTTGGCCATGGCTAGGTTTGAACCCACCACCTCTGGCATGTGGGGCCAGCACCCAATTCCTTTGAGACACAGGCGCCACCTACATACACATTTTGAAATTGTGTTAGTCATCTACTTTTTTAACAAAGCTATTCTCCTTACCCTGGGATTTAGACAATCTATAAAAACCCTTGAAATGAACTTCTATACTTTTTTTGTAGATAGAGGTCTATAGATTTTTGTAAGACTTTAGTTGGACAAAAAGACAAGGTTTTCACCTACCAAATAATGGCAGTGGAGCCTAATTGCATGTACTTTATCACTGTTTCTCTCATTTCTACTATGTCATGTGTCCCCAGGAGAAGAGGGACAAAGAGATTTCTATCAGAGAAACCCTGTGCCTGAAAAGTTCTGGGACTTTTCCCACCCTTAACTGAACCTCAGAAATCCTGTAGTGGGCAGGGCAACAAGAATCCTCTATTATGCCTGATGTAAAAAATGTTAAGTAGCCCTTCAACAGAAACAGGTATTACAAGATCAAAATCTACTATTCCCCAGATCAAACCTCCAGCTTTCTCTTGAGTCCTAATATGACTAGTGAAAGGATGAGATCTTTGAGAAGAGCGAGAAGAATCCACGGCTTCAAGGACTTTCAAGGACTCCCAAAGTGCATCTCAGTCACTAAGGGACTTGGATTGCACTGATCGTATCACTAATGTCCACACTGTATACTTGTTAAACAGTCCAATTTGAAGGTGCACAATTGAAGGTGGAAATCAAGTTCAAAAAAGTGTGAGATCTATTTGGGAGCTTTTCCCCTAGAGTCAATTGGTGATTGCAGATAGTGATTACAGAACAGATGGGCCCTGAGAGATGGCATATATTTGGAAGAGACTTAGAAGAGCAGGACCTATAGGTTCTTTTATGAATCTGAGAAGACGATGTGTTCACTTTAGTAAGGACTGGAATAAGCCAAGAGAAAACTCAGAAGGGATAGGGAACCAAACGATAGGGAAATAAGAATGAAAGTTGTAATTTACAACACAAAATGGGAGATCTAAGCCAATTGTTCCCTTTGGAGTTTTTTCTGCACTTTCACAATTGGGACTTTAGGGTTGGAGTAACTGCTCCCTTCCAAGGTTTCTTCAGTTGGAGAAGACCTCCTCTCTCAGAGTACACTTCTCTCGTGAGTCTCCCTTTGCAACATGCTCAGCCCAGTGCTTGCTATTCCTTCTTCCTTTTCTATACCACTGCCAAGGTCCTCTACTGCTTTTCTTCTCCTCTCTTCTGTCCTTCATTCTTTGTTATCCCGCATTTGCCACTTAAATCCTTCCATTCCCATCCATTAGGGCAAAGTGGAACCACTTGATAATGCACCACCTCAAACTATGGAGAGTCCATGTTAATTAAGTTCCTCTTCTAACATGTTTCACCACATCTTATCTTCAGCTCCTCATTCAATTACCTGCATGTTGGAAAAGTATTATATTCTGCCACAATCACATTTGGTCTTCAGTCATCCATGAAACATGTCTGAGCACCTTTGTGGAAGCAAGAAGGAAGCAGTGAGGTAGGAACCAGACATAAGGACAAGAGACTTAATGTTTCCTGCAATGGCAGTTGTAAGACATTGAATGTGATGAAAAGTTAGATTTGGGGGGATTATGGAACAGAGGTAGAAATGGAAAACAGCCACCATGTGATACGTGGAGGCAGTTACTCCTTAAGGAAGATAGCTCAGCTGCTGCAGCTGCTGCCACTGCATAAACCTTTGCCTCCAAAAAACAATCTGCTGCTAAGGGTTACAGGGAAAGGTACTCATGGCACCCTTGGGACATATGCCATGAATAGCAGCCCTGAATGCCTAACCTCTACACCTTGAAAAAGCTAAATGACATATTGGATAGCTAGAAATATTGGATAACTGTGAAATAGGTCTGCAAAGACTCTGGGTTTGACTGCATGCCATGACTTACCACGATGCCAAGAGGTTCATTCAAACTCACTTTAAGCCTAGGTTACTCACTCCTAATAAAGCAACAATTGCCATGAGAAAGGCCCTAAACCCTGAGGATAATGATTTGGGATTCTCTGGAGGAAGAAATATATAAATAGGAGCAGGGTAGAGAGGACTGTTACTGCCACCAAATATATCCAGTAACAACATACACACACACACACACACACCCTGTATACAGGGAAAGAACAGTGGTCTCCAGATTGACTCTACTGAAAATTCAACATTTACTTAAAAAATCATACAACAAAAGATTAAAAAGGTGCCAACTTCCTTTTGTTCTTATACAACACAGATTCTAAATTAACTTTAACACCTGCTGAGATGCACCAATTGGAAAAACTTCATTAGGCTTTAATTGACAGTGGGGCTCAAATTAAAGTTATACCACTGACTTAAGACAAGCTATCCCACACTGGGAGAATCACACTAAATTTAAACAATGTAACCTCTGTTCATAGGGAAGTTATCAAACATAAAGTAGAGGCCCTACTTTATGGTATGCCTCTCCTTAACCATCAAGACTATTGCCTTGCTTAAATTTCCTATGGTTATAGGACCCATTGCCCCAAAATATCCCATATTAAGCATAGAAGCTCTTTCCCAAAGAGTAATAACTAAGATAAAGTCTCTGATACAATCAGCATATGGGACTCCATGGATCTCCCCTGCACTCCAGTAAGTATAGTTAATACAGTGTAACACAAATTAAAATGGGCCCTCAAGTTTCAAACTCATTACAGAAGACCTATTTAGAGAAATTATCACCCAAGTTTCTTATTTAACAGCCCAAATTAGCCTGTAATTAAACCTAAAAAGAAAGAGCTTTTAACAATAGCTTACTGCTACCTTAATTTCATGGTCCCAGCCATTCAGGCCCTGATACTAAAATGTTATTGAAATTAATGACTCCGGCTTGGTGCCTGTGGCTCAACGGGCTAAGGCGCCAGCCACATACACCTGAGCTGGCGGGTTTGAATCCAGCCCGAGCCCGCCCAACAACAATGAAGGCTGCAACCAAAAAATGGGTGGGCGTTGTGGCGGGTGCCTGTAGTCCCAGCTACTTGGGAAGTGGAGGCAGGAGCCTCGCTTGAGCCCAGGAATTGGAGGTTGCTGTGAGCTGTGAGCACTCTATCCAGGGTGACAGCTTGAGGCTCTGTCTCAAAAAAAAAAAAAAAAAAAAGAAATTAATGACTCCATTACATCAGCATGGAGCACTAGCATATAGTCTGCAGTTACAGATAGGTTCTGTTCAATGGCTATTTCATCAACCTTAAATCCTCTCAGTTTGTCATCACCTGTGGGGGAACACGATATTCCTTTACCTGCCAACCATAGGTTATCTCATCAGGCTTGTGTTACTCTCAATCTTTGCTGGCAAAATCTTAACTGCATCCAACTTTCTCCAAAAATACAAGTGAGACATTACATTGATAATATCCTATTCTGAGGAGACTTATTTGACACATTTATTCAAGACATATACACATTTGCAAAGGAGCTCACAATAAAGAGATGGGCCATTGCCACTCACATGCAAAAATTTACTTGCTTACAATGATTATGAAAAATGAGGCAAAGTGATAAAACAAATTGGAAAATAGTAAGAAAGGTAAATCCAGGTAAAGTGTATATGATATTCCTGTAATATTTTTTATTTTTGTAATCTTGTGTAAGTTTGCAATTATTTCCAAATAGAAAGTATGAAAATCAATTAAGTACATCAGTAAGCATAATTGTATAAATATCATGAACCTTCAGACTTTTAGAAATTTACCTAAAAATTCAGCAGAACTATTTTTATAGGTTTGCATTTTAGATTGTTTAGATTTTTCAAAAATTCAAGCTATAAAAGAAGCCAGCACACATTTTACACTTAGATGTACTTTATAAATCATGTCAACTAATACCTAATAACTTTAGCCTTAATTAGCAGACTTTCTTTGGTCAACACCATATATTTTTATTTTTACATATAAAAACCTATACATTTAACAAATTAGAGGTATGGAAGTTGTAAATACAAATCTTCCTATTTTTACATGAATTAAAACATATTATTCCCACTATCTCTTTTGACATTCTGTGGTGACTACATGATCCAGAAAGAAACATAAAGTTACTTCTTTTGGACTGGCATGTTTTTGACCATCTCAGTTGAACCAGACCTTTTACTGGACCAGAAAAATAGAAGCAACCTGCATCCTTGAATCCTAATGTTACCTGCTGATGTCTGCTTGAAGTCTCTTCATACCACCACCAACTTCTAAATGAGAGTGGGCAAGTAAGGAGTGACAGAAGGAAGATTCTGTAGAACTGCAAGAGAATGCAATTTTCACTAATCTTTGTTTATATGAAGTCCATTAAAAACAGTATAAATTAAGGAAAGAAAAAAAGACCTGGAAATGCCTTACTCAACTGGAGCACTAAAAAACATACACTACCAGATTTACAACTTGGATAAACAGTGGGCCAGAATTAAGTGTCCCTGTCAAAGATGTCTCTATCTCTACTTATTGACTCTTTAACTTAATTTGAAATAGTGGATAATAACTCAGATAAAGTTCCCTATGTGTCAGAAAATTGTCAGAATCTTGGAAATGGGATACAGAAATTAATGGGTGTCCTTTCAGTGAAATATTGGGCATTATCTAATGAACCTCTGGAAATTATTAATACTTGATTCTGAGTGGCACTTCTGACAAAATTTTTATTTATCAAACTATTCTAGAGCTCTGTAAGGGAAAAGCTGACTTGTAGATAATTGATAATAATACAAATGTTATTTGTCCATACTAATTCAAAAAAATTTTGCCCAGAGGGATGCGGTGGTGCACGCCTGTAGTCCCAGCTACGCGGGAGGCTGAGACAGGAGGATCGCTTGAGTCCAGGAGTTCTGGGCTGTAGTGCGCTATGCTGATCAGGTATCCACACTAAGTTCACCACCAATATGGTGATCCCAGGTGCTGGGGGCCACCAGGTTGCCTAAGGAGGGGTGAACCGGCCCAGGTCGGAAACGGAGCAGGTCAAAACTCCCATTAGTAGTGGAATCACACCTATGAATAGCCACTGCACTCCAGCCTGGGCAACTTAGCGAGACCCTGTCTCTAAAAAAATAAAGTGAAATAAAAAATTTTGCACAATAGGAATGTAATTAATTTCCAGTAGAAAAGATAATCCCAGACATTACATTTTGCTGAAATTAATTTAATTTATACATTAATTTAATTTAATTTTACTAAAAATTATTAACCAATCTTCCATTAATCATCACCTTATTAATCTCCCCAAGAATCTTGAAGTGTGAGTTGTTATCCCAAGATAACAGATGAAAGGGAGAAGAATGAGAGGGGCGAAATAACCCAAGACAACATTCAATTGTTAAGTGATGCAGACTAAATGTAAACTTCACCATCCTCCCCACCCCCGCCCAATAGTTCAGCCCTTTCTGTTCCAAAGTCACCCCCACTAGCAGCCCGGCCTCGACCGTCACCTAAAGAGCTTGGAACACTCTACAGCAACGGAAGACGGGTCTCTTACACCTCTTACACCTCTATCCAATCATTGGAAGAATGAAAATTTCCGGTTAGGATTGGGCGTGTTATTTTGAATCCTGGAGCTTTCAGGAACCTCTCCTCTAAGAGAGAAGGCGGCAGTGGATTTCCATCAAATTGTAGTCGCTTGCTGAGTAAACCCATTGATAAACCAACACGCGGGAATCCAACTTAAAATAAAACACACTAACAAACATGGATAGAAACAAATCGGATGGCGCTTTTGAAGAGAAAGGACCGAAAGCAAAAGAAATACTTTCAACCTCCCCGTCGGGGAATCGAACCCCGGTCTCCCGCGTGACAGGCGGGGATACTCACCACTATACTAACGAGGAAGATGTTGAAGCTTGCACAAGAAACTTAATTACAGAGACAAACACACAATGAGTAGTAACTTTCTTTTCTAGGCAGAAATTTTCAGAGAAATCCACCTACCTTCGCGTTGAGAAATTGTTATAAGATTTCGTACAACAGATTCCCTATGTTACTTTGAAAATCTAAAAATGACAGCCCTGAAAAAGATTGATATTGCCGTAAATAGTTCTAGTTCATTAATAGCAAAGAAATGTTAATTAATAGTAAGACAAGCAGTAAATTTAAACCCCCTCAGCTCAAAAAATCCTCCCTCCGTCTTCTAAAGTTACTACTTATAGATTTACCTCAAGGGTCACCTTCCCCCGAGATTTTTTCTCAGAACAACGTGAGTTAGATGCCCTTCCTCTGTGTTGGGTTTACCATGATAAAAATTGTGTGTAAATGAATTTCTGTGTGGAATAAAGGCAAAGTCTTAGTCTTAAGTCTAGGTCTTAAATTTTGCAGCGTTGGCATTAAATGCTTATTTATTTCTGTATATCCTTTTAATAGTAGAACTCCCATCCCTAGGAATATTCTTCACTGAAAGTCCAACTGTGCTCTGTAGGTAGCTTCACAGAGGATAGTCATTGTAGCAATTCCAGGAAGCAGAGAATATGGAGGCAATTTGGGTGTCCATCAGAAATATGAGTAAGTGTGAGGAAAAAAAAAAAAAGAAAGAAATATGAGTAAGTGTGTATTGAGAGAAAAGCAGTACGTTTTCTCCTGCTGCCATACCAAATTGCCACAAATAAATCTGCGGATTAAAACAACAGAAATTTACTATCTCTTAGTTCAGGAAGCTAATAAGAGTCTGAAATCAAAGTGTCTGGCAAGACTACCCTCCCGCTGAAGGCTCTAGGGAAGAAACCTTCCTTGCCTCTTCCCAGGCTCTGGTGGCTACCAGTAATCCCTAGCGTACCTTGCTTTGAGGCTGCACCAGCCAATTTCCGCCTCTGTAGTCAGTCATTGTGGCCTTCTTCCCTTTGTGTTTCTGAGTGTCGTCTTCTCTTCTAAAGACATCAGTCTTTACTAGGGCCCACCCGGTATATCAGTTTACCTAATTACATCTGCAAAAACCCCTAATTTCAAATAAAGTCATAGTCGGAGATTTGGTGGGGGATAACCCTCTACAATTAAGAATGAAAGATAAAGTATTACATGCATAAACTTAATTAACTGCACCAAGGAAAACATTAATCAAACATAAAACTGTTAATTAAAATTGATTGTGGGAGAGAAGGAAGGGAGTTGAGGAGGAAAAGCATATAAGCTTACATTATTATTATTATTATATAATATAATTATATAATAATAATAATATAATTATTATTACCAAGGACAAAAGAGATCGTCTGAAGAAAGATGGGAACCAACCAAAGATGATGTAATGATAAAGATAAAACTTACAAACTTGCTAAAAATATTAGAACAGATAAAATGATGACGAAATAGCCTATTTTCAAAGTAGACATTAACAACCTAAATAAAAGTAAAAATATATCATGTTTATAGATTGGAAGACTTAACATCTCAAAGATATCATTTATTCCCAAATTGAGCTATGTATATAATGTAACTTCACTATAAATTCCAAAATACTTTTCCATAGAATTGATTAAATGGTTGTAAAATTATATGAAAGTTCTTGGAACCTATAATAGCAAGATGCTTACCAAAAATAGAGAATTGCTAAGAAGGCTACAGGATTTATCAGACACTTCAGTAAGTTATATATTACAATACAAGTACTGGTATAGAACCTTAAATTGGCAAAATATAAGGAGAGCTCAGAAAAAGAGTCATGCATATGTAAAATCTGGTGTATTCACAGAGATGGGATGCCAGATCAGAGAAAAGTTGGGGCCATTAATAAATGGTTTCAGGAAAAATATAATATTCCTTTGGGGGGTAGAATATAAAATTGGATAAAGATTACCACCAGAAAGATCAAGGACATAAATATCAAATACAAAATTTACCAATCTTAGTAGAATAGATATGAATCAATCAGGACTCTATTAGACTATTTTAGGTAATAAATGGAGGAAATTAACAAAGTAAATAGGCTACACTAGTGATAGAAGAAATTATCTGACGAATGGGACAGAGATTAGCAATAGTAGGAAGCCGCTAAAGGCCAAAAGATTCCCACCATCTGGGAGAACCTGAAACCACAACAGATTTGCCCTTCGGGCATTTGATCATCCAGATGTAGCCAAAGCCCAGCAATAGTGGGTAATTCTCTGTTTCCATTCATCCTTCTGCCAACTAATCTGCATCCACTGCTTAACGTTGGTTAAATCCAGCCAGAAGCCAAGGACATATGGGAAATGCAATTTACGTAGTCTGGCATCTTTGTGGTATAGAGCACAAAAAAGCACAGCTGATGAATAAATCTGAGGACAGACAGTTAAGAGACAGCTATCTCTTTTGCTACTCATCATCCAGTCTGAACATTCGATGTTCAAAAAGTTAATGGTCTCTGCATATGAGGATATCTCCAAACTCTCCCCCCAAAGAGAAGCAATGTACCACCATACTTTCTGGAAGAACAGCATTATTAGCGCCTAGGAATAGAAATTACTTGGCCAAAGGTCTAATCATACTAGCTCTGTTCAGTGAGAAGTAAAAGAGAGCATGCATATGTTCCAAAAGATAGTGCCCAAAATAGGGGGAAAGGGTAGAAATTATCTGGCTTCTTTATTCCTTTTTTTCTCCCATCACCCACCAAGGCATTTGGTTCATTAAATTGAGCTGCGGACAAGTGGGAAGTTAACCGAGGAAATGTAATCTGAGGAGTTCAGCCATTTTTGATGTAGGAGAATAACTAATGTTTGATGTAGGAGTAACTAATAGTTATTCTTAACCAAATTGCATCTTAAAATGAGTACACAGGTTACACTGAAAATAGATTAAAATAATTAAATTGAATAGTAAAGGATCAGTTAAGGAAAAAGGAAAATATAGCAAGAATTCCCACATTTTAATAAATTAAGCACATCAGATACAATTAGCATTTATAATAATACCCAGATAGAGGATTTAATGGTAGATAAAATCCCATTTACAATATCAACAAAGAAAAAAACTTAGAAATAAATTTAAGAAGAAATACACAAATCCATGTGAGAAAAATTGTAAAATACTCATTGTAATAAGGAAAACACCGAAAAAGAAAAGCAGAGTGTAGAAAAAGAGGGATAGCTCTGTCAGAGAGTAAAACATGCTTAATGCATCAAAAGTTAAAGCACCACAAGTGCAGTGTCTGTGGCTCAAAGGAGTAGGGCACCAGCCACATCTGAGGGAGGTGGCTGGTTCAAACCCATCTCTGATCAAAGACTGCAAAAAAAAAAAAAAAAACAAAAAACACCACAACATTTGCAAATGAGTAGACAAACAGCCAATAAAATGGAGTACAACAAAGTCCAGAAGCAAGCCAAATCACATATGGACATTTAGTGTTCAATAAAGCATGTATTTCAAACCACAGGTCCAAAGATAGACTTTTTGATAAATAGTTCAGAAACAACTTGTTATCCATTTAGAAAAAGCTAAAATGCAATAATAAACTCAAAGCGAATCAGTGACATAAATGTAAAAATTAAAAATCTATAAGTATTAAGAATCACATGTGAATTTCTTTGCAAACTGGAGATTTCCTAATTATGACATAATTAATTTCTAATTATGACTTCAAATTTAGATATAAAAAAGAAAATCTGGTATAGTTAAATACAAAAAAATCATAAGATAATATGATAACTCCAAAGAAAGCTAACATACGGTGTAGGTGTATGGGATTATTTGCAGTGCATGTCATGGATAAAGGGTTAATATCCCTAATATAGAGAAATGCTTTAACAATTGAAGGAAAAGCCCAAAACTTCATAGTAGAATGGTCAAGAGATATCAACATAAAGATATCAACACTAAAAACTATCCATGCCCTTCTAAATATGAAAACGTGTTCAAACTCTGTAATAAAGAATTGCAAGTTGAAAGTACTTGAGATACCACTTCCTGCTATCAGATTGACATAGATTAAAAAGTATGTCAAGGCTCGGCACCTGTGGCTCAACGGGCTAACGCGCCAGCCACGTACACCTGAGCTGGTGGGTTCAAATCCAGCCCGGGCCTGCCAAACAACAATAACGGCTGCAACCAAAAAATGACCGGGCGTTGTGGAGGGCGCCTGTAGTCCCAGCTACTTGGGAGGCGGAGGCAAGAGACTCGCTTGAGCCCAGGAATTGGAGGTTGCTGTGAGCTGTGATGTCACAGTGCTCTACCCAGGGTGACAGCTTGAGGCTCTGTCTCAAAAAAAATAAAAATAATGGGGCGGCTCCCGTGGCTCAGCGAGTAGGGCGCCGGCCCCATATACCGAAGGTGGCGGGTTCAAGCCCGGCCTCGGCCGAACTGCAAAACAAAAAAATAGCCGGGCGCTGTGGTGGGCGCCTGTAGTCCCAGCTACTCGGGAGGCTGAGGCAAGAGAATCACTTAAGCCCAGGAGCTGGAGGTTGCTGTGAGCAGTGTGGCGCCACAGCACTTTACCAAGGGCGATAAAGTGAGACTCGGTCTCTACAAAAAAAAAAAAAAAAAAAAGTGAAGAGAGAACAGAGGAAGGAGAAGGCTTGGATAAATTCATTTAAGTACAAGAAGTCCAGTCCAGATACTGCAAAGATATATTAGAAA